>JADGIL010017639.1:19050-32500 GCA_020352625.1 Cactoblastis cactorum
GCACAACTTCTCCGCCCTCCCTAAATGGAGAGGGCGGAGGTTTTTTACAGGTCGGCAAAGCTTCTGTAACCCCGCGGGTGTTGCAGTTATCTATGGGCGGCGGTGATCACTACTTAACATCTCGTGACCCGCCTGCTCGTTGGCCTCCCTCTGACATAAAAATAAAAAAAATATTATTAAGAGGTAAAGTTTCTAACATTTCGGAAATACTGAACCTATCATGAATCATATCAAAATCAGAAAGCTACACTGTACTACTCGTCGCAGACTAAAGTTTCCTTCGTTCCGACTGGACGAATGGCGGTCGACCACCGTACATTTTAAAAGAAACTTTATGCCACGTACGACCACACTGTGGAACGAACTGCCTGCAACGGTATTTCTAGACCAATACGACATCGGAACCTTCAAGAAAAGGGCGTATAAATCCCTTAAAGGCAGGCAATGCTCCTGTGACCCCCCGGGTGTTGCAGGTATCTATGGGCGGCAGTGATTACTTAAGTAACATCACGTTACATCACGATGATGTAATCATCACGTGACCCGCCTGCTCGTTTGCCTCCCTCTGTCATATAAAAAAGCTACACTATTCAGAGATACTATAGGCTCTATTTTAACGCCTAAAGAAGTGGGCACAGACCGCTAGTTCTATATATAGTTTTAAAGCTTGACTTTCATCTGTGTTGATATTTTAATGTAATTTTCATACATAATACAGGCTGTGGTGACCGCTTCCCACCAGCTGCATGCTTGTTATTCTAATTAAACTAGAAATTTAATGAAAAGGAAAAGGTAACTATTTACCTAAGTTCCTAGTTGCTAAATTACTAGCGTACTTCTCTGATTAGGTAAAATCAGAAGAATGCAGTAATTAAAATTAGTATTGATTTTCGTTTTGAGTATAACCTGTCATAATCATAAAATTTATCATTATTATTTTTCGTCAAAAACAGTTTCGTCTTCAAGTTCTATGAAAAGAAACTGAGATAATTTCTTTCAGCTGACTTTAAACGTTTGTTTTTTATTGAAATTAATATAACCTTAGTAACCCATGTAATTGTAATTGTAAAATTAAAAACTTACACCATCATAGCACTTTAAAATCGTGTAGTCGATTTAAAATTTAACTTCAGCAATATCAATAAGCTACTAATGCAGTTTCCATACAAATCTTCTCGCAACTCACATACCTTCTATTTCAAAGGAAATTATAAATCCGAGATTTTATATGATGGTGCAAGTGATAAAATTTACCGGAAAATATATAACATTATCATTTATTCCTATAATATAGAACAAATTTATAAATAAATATATAGTGTGCAACTTACTCGCAAGTCGGTTCCAAACGCCAATAAATCAAATGGTGCTTTCTTTTTTTGATTTCTTATAAGGCAACAATCTTAATTAAATAATCTATACTTATATATAAAATTGTAACTAAGCTATGTCTGTACATGGGAGATATTTAAGAATAAAATATATAGGAACTCTTTATACGGCCTATAGAAGCCGAAACTATTGTTTTTTGAATTTTTGTCTGTCTGACTGTATGTTTGTACGCGCATCACACAAAAACTACCGAAAGGATCTGAATGAAATTTGGCACAGCGATGGACTATGATCTAGATTAAAAATAGGCTTTTTATCCCGGAAAAATGTACGGTTCCCGAGGGATATAATTTATTGTAACCGAGCAAGGGGATATAGTATCGGGCAATATAGTATCGGTCGGACGAAGTCGCGGGTATTAGCTAGTAATTAAATATATTATAATTTACTTACTATATGAAAATGCTGAACAAACAAGTCAGATAAAAATAACTTTAAAATCTGAAATCCTACATATTTTTATTAGAAAATAATGTTTTTGGGAGTATAACAAGTAGTAGTCCGACTCATTACGAAAGGCGTGGTCACGCCGACGAGGCCGTCAACGCTTCTGTGACCCGGGTGTTGCAGGTGTCTATGGGCGGCGGTGATCATTTAACATCACGTGACCCACCTGGTCGTTTGCCTCTCTCTTTCATTAAAAAAAAAAGTATGTAAATTTTCTATAAATAGACACATGGCTTTACAAATTCCGAGTATATATTTCCTGCGACCTCCACTCAAAACGCTCGTAACTTGTACCACTCCAGCTACACTTTAAGCCCTGCACACCGGTAGTTTCATAACCTGGGATAATAAACTAAAAGCTCCTGAAATACCCGCTCACAAAGAAAGCTTATTACATTAAAATTTCCCCGTTGCAACCGCCTTAATATCGCCACTTCGCCGTTCCCTGTTCGTATTTAATATTGCCATTATAACATTTCTTTTCTGATGCGCTATATCTAAGTAAGGCTACGAAGGTAGGAATGTGGTTGATTTATACGAATATTTTTGATAAATAAATAAACATAGGGACAAATTACACAAATTGAGTTAGCCCCAAACAGGTTCATGACCATACCATGTAATATACCATACAATACCATGGGATATACCATATACCATGGGATACTAAACTATATTTTATGACAAATACACATAATAGATAAACACCCAAGAAAAGGATACCCATCCAGGCCAATCAGAAAAAAAATATTTTCGGTCATGACCTGACCGGGGATTTAACAAGGGATCTCTGAGCTAAGCCTTAAACGTCACCATTGAGGATTCAGCTGAGAATTCGCTCGGATGATCAGTTGTCGCTTTGTGGTAACGTGCACAGAAGGCTGGCATATTATAACATAAAATCAATGATTATTATGATCTATTGCCATGTTATGATCTATTATTGATCTACTGACTGAGTATATTTTTAAACTTATTTCCTTGCATAAAATGTATTACAGTAAAACTCATTCGACAAAATAAACAAGTCACAAGTATTTGCAAACGTTTATGTTTTTTTTTTATATAGGTAAATTGATTGCTCCCTGCCCCACACCCACCGAGCAGTATTTGAGGCTCAAACAAATTACTTTTGATATGATTTCTGTTTACAAATCTTCTTTTAGCGAATGAAAAAATACTGAAGCCTGCTTTCTAACATTCCCAGGGACTTAAGGTTATATTAAATTTGTCAAAGGAATCGTGAAAACGTTTAAGTACTCTTTGATGTTGTTTGTAAAAAAGAATCTTATTAATTAGTAACAATGTAAGTACATATTTTGTATGAAACCAATAGAAAATATCATAGTTTTTATGATATGCTTTTTTTATGATATGTAAACTTAATGGTTTTGTCGCCATTGCCTATGGACAACATGGATGTGCCAAGTAAAACCAAATTAAGGGAATCTTCATATACCTAATTCCCTACCATGGTAAGATTTGTAATTGCTTCATTAAGGCTTTATATTTTATAACCTAGTTATATTAGTTATTACCCACAGAAGACAGACGCCTGAATGGCGGCTAACAGCCGCCATGCTCCATCCGGTGAGTGGGAGAGCCGGAGGCCCAACTTCTCCGCCCTCCCCATTTGGGGAGTTAGGATAGGATTTTTATAGGCCGGTAACGCTTCTGTTACCCCGCGGGTGTTGCAGTTGTCTATGGGCGGCGATGATCACTTAACATCTCGTGACCCACCTGCTCGTTTGCCTCCCTCGGACATAAACGATACTTTTCAGACGGTCAATCAAGTCGACAAAAATATGAGTTTATTTTTTATTTTCAGCTCTCCATACACACCATGTAGTTAAGTATATCTGACAAGTCAGATTGCGAAATTAATTTCCCAAATCGATTATTCTCCGTCCTCTCCCGTACATTGTAATTAGTATTTTGCAACGCACACCTTTGTACGACACACCGCAAACCGCAACGCTTTTAACACGCGGTCTATCGGCGAACGAGGGAAACAATTCAATTTCCAACGTTTTAACTTTAAAGGGCAACACTGTATATTTACAAACTTAATAAAAGTAAAAGCCAATCTCTCGGACATTCCAATTTCAACTTTAATTTCAAGACTATAAGATGTTTGTACAAAATTGTTGAGAGTTGCAATATCTTTGTCGATGTTGTGTATGGAAACACTTAGACGTCAAAGGTTCATTCATAAATAAGTCAAGTCTTTGATCTTTAAACTTCTTTTACTTTCTAATAGGTCCCGAGATTAGGGGAGCAAGATGGAAAATTGGAAAACCATGAGACGGTTTTACGCTTTGCCCGCGATGGAGATTTTTTGCATTTAAATAAAGTTGTTCAATCTTTTCGCCTTTAAGAGCATCAACTACAGTTTTTTATTAACTTGACTTTAATGAAGAGATGTTTTATATTTCTTTCCGATATGATATTTATTTTTTAATAGGCAATATTAAATTTCTGAAATTGGGATTAAAGACTGAATTATGATCGAAGATTAATTCGTAACGAATACATAATTTTTATTTTGTCATTTCTAACAATATTACTAACTGCGTCTATCAATTTAAACAATTTAACTTTTTTAAAAGAAGTAATCTTGTAGAAAAAGTATAACATAGCACTCACGTAAAGCTAGTTTCGTAGTTATACAACAAGCAAACCAATCACACGCATAAAAGCACCCTAAACCCGACATCAAATCATATACGCTGAAAAAACGAACCAATTGCAGCGAACGATTTAAAAAAAGAACGACATGCAAGTAAAAGTCATCAGCACTCGGTGCGAAACAAACGGTGCAAAAGGAACGCTGGTTTAATAAAAATGCTGGCAAACGTGATTTCGTGAAAACGGTTAGGATTGCAAGGAGTTATTTTCCACTAAATAGTTTTGACTCACTTGTTAAAAAAGAAAGAGATTATTGCCGCCCGCGAGTACATTTATAATTCAAAGAAAATATCTACAAAAAATATTAACAAAAGTATCTAGTTTTATAAACTGTATACCATCCCGCAGATTCACCTGCGCTATTCGTGTGCGTGAAGTGTTGGGTTAAAGAAAGTAGGCTATGTCTATCCTATATAAAAACTTTTCTATTGCTAAAAGATTTTGACGTGAATACATCTTTAAATTTGTTACCATATAGAGAAAATCCATATAACCCAATGATAACAAAATCGGGGAATTCTGTTTGGCGGTATAATTTTTCATTATCGTCTACAAATAAAAATTAAAATCTTTAACTGTAGCTAAAGAATTAAAGAATTCATAAACATTTATAAATTATCGTTACTTTATATATTCACAGAGACGGCTGTGTCCATGAAAAAGCCACTAATCAGTAGATCAAAAAGATTTCCCTACATACAATTTTACAAACCTTTCCCTATAAACGTGTAGATTTGTGAAAACTACCTATTTTGAATAAAAGAACCCTGGTATATTGGAAATGCAGGCTAACGTGATTTCGTGAAAACTGTTCGGATTACGCGGAGTGACCGTGCAACGCCGCCAGATGCAAATTATTTGACTATACACGACCAGACTATTGTTCTATTTTGGATCAATACGGTTTGACCCACCCTATACGAAAAAAATGCTACTTCCCACTAGTATTCTTTTTGACACATATTTAAGAAACTAAAAGAAAAAAACCTCGTTACGTATTATGAATAATTATACATATGAAATAATAGATATCAATATATAAGAGCCATGATTTTATGAAACATATACAAACTGCGTGGAGTGAATAACACCTATATATACTTACAAAAAAATAATAATATAAAAATAAGGGAACAATACTTTAGCCACAAGAAGAACTGAGACTACAGACTCACTCTCACAGACGAAACGAAAACGCCTAAAATGTGTGAACGTTGCAAATGATCAATTTTCCCCGTTCTACTTTCCGATAAAAACTTGCATTTTGCACCACCCGTGGTGTTTTTTTTAACAAACACCACACCACGGCTTTGGCTGCTGACGATATTTTAGACAAACCTTTTTACATTAAGCATTAAGCCATGCAACAAGGTAACATCCTTTTCTATATAAACCAAAACAATGAAGCAACTTCGTTACTTTTTCGGATATTTATTTTGTTATGAAATAATATTGATTCGATTTCTTATCACTACAAAATAGTGTATAATACAGTCGTTTTCCGCTATCTGTCGCTATTTATGCTAACATCTTTAAAGTTACGCAACGTTTTTGATGCGGTTTTTAATAGATACTTAAGGTGATTCACAAAGTTTTTAAACCCATGCAAAGCCGGTGTAGGTCTCAAGTTGTATTCTAATTAATAACAAATAATTACTGTATGTTCGTTTTGTTGAAATAAGAAAGAATTACCTGTTGTTGCTGCTCGGAAGAATTGTGTTGCAGCCGCTGGTCTCATTGCATATACAAATAGTCCACCAAATCACAATTAGGCACTTACACTATTCACTAACTATAGATATTTTTAATAATTATTTAATTTTATCGATAATCCCCAAGATTTCGGCCGGCTGACAAAAAAAACTGATTTTAGAATGAGGGTAGGAAACTAACAAGCGTTACGTTCATCTAATGAATGCGTCTGTCATGCATATTGACATTGACGTTTGACACAATATCATGGAATAGATAACACTTTAAAATTTAACACAATATATATTTGTTTAGTTATTTGACATAACCAATGGCATTAAAACACTACATTCGACGTTTAGCTAATTCTTATCGTGCATTTAAGAGAAAAAACTTGAATATATAACTTGTTTTAAACTTTAAAACTTTAGGTTTGACTATATGGGCTGTGCGTTGATTTAAGCCTTAGTAAATCTAACAGTTTTGTATTATATAGTAGGCAAATAAAATGCCGATCGAATTGAAAATGTAAAATCCTAATAAACGTTATTTGCTTTTAACGAAAATATTTTAACTTTTCAAAATGAATCCATTTTGAGCGAAATAGTATTTTTAGGTCAATACTGATTTTTCTGCTTTTGAATTATTTGGCTTTCATGTTGGATTTACTCTTGTCTTTCAATATATAACTAGTAGGGAGTAGTTTTAATTAATTTTCGTGACAATTTTTCTCTTGTAGCGTTAAAAATAAGTCCTTGATATCAATAATTAAATTGGCCATATTTATTATTACATTTACTTATGTTTTTAGTCGTAAATGTTTCCCATAAAATGTAATACCAATTAATAAATTTCAGATTAGATGTACTTATGAGTTACAAAAATATTTATGAACTAGCTAATGCCCACGACTTCGTCCGCGTAGATTACTTAGTACTACTACAATAAATTATATCCCTCAGGAACCGTACATTTTTCCGGGATTAACAGTAGCCTATCTTTTATTCCAGGTCATCATCTATTGCTATGCCAAATTTCATCCAGATTTTTGTGTGATGAGTGTACAGCATACAGACAGACAGACAAATTTTTTAAAAACAATGGTTTTGGTTTCTGTAGGCCCTATAAAGAGCCCCTATATATTTTTTTCTTAAATATCTCCCATGTACAGACAAAGCTCAGTTACAATTTTATTATAAGTATGGATTCATATTTATTTTAGTTATAGGTAATAACTTTTAGTAGGTATTATCAATATCTAAGTACATACTTAGTCAATAATAGGATAATAAATAGTTTTAATTACTAAGTTGCTTGTATTAAAAAAACATTTAAAAAAGGGGAAATAGAAATTACAGACACTACACATTAAAAGTAATAAAACCGGCCAAGTTCGTGTTGGGTTCCGTAGTTTAATACAACTGCCAAGTGCGAGTCGAATTCCGAAACTTTTTTTTATGTATGAGGGAGGCAAACAAGCAAGCGGGTCACGTGATGTTAAGTGATCACCGCCGCCCATAGACAACTGCAACACCCGCGGGGTCACAGAAGCGTTGTCGGCTTACAGTTGGTCGACTATTACTCGTAAAGTTTTATTTCATTAAACATTTCCATTTAACTTTTAGGTATTGCTGCCGTGACGCTAAAAGTAAAAAAAAAGTTTAATTGGTAGGCAGCACGGGACACTGGACGAAAATTGTCACTTTGAAACGAAATAATGCACGTACGGGTCACTAAATCGGTAAATGGTTTTCCCACGCCTACAATATTTTTACAATAATTAATTGATTAAATAAATTTATAGGGGTAAATAACACAAAGTTAGCTCCAAAGTAAGTACAACACTTTTATTATGTGATACTGGCTAAAGATTTTATATTTTTTGACATATAATAAAACCCCAAGTATCAGGCCAATTAGAAAAAATATCATTTTCCCTCATGTTCTGGTCGGGTATCGGACCCGGGGCATCCTCGTAGCGGGTAAGCATGTTAACCATTGCGCTACATTCTCCAAAAAAATAGTTTTTCGTCTCTTTCCCGTAGTGTGGCAATTATGTTATGGTAAAGAGGTGCAAAAATAATTTTGTAAAATTACAAAAAGTAATTGTAAAAAAAAAAATTAACAAAATAGTATTTTTTACCTTTTAAAGTTAAAAAAAAAAAAATTAAAGTACTACGTACGTGTAAGTGGAGCACCTTAAAGAGGTTTTAGTTTTAACACTTTATCAGCACGTATACCCTTCAACTTTCCAGTACCTATACATATATACTTATTTTTAAGCTAAACCGCGTACAGACATGGCGAAACTATAAAGATTCATTGTTAACTACAGAACCCTAAAACAGATGTCAGAACTATCTATATCCCTTCAATTACCAACTAGCAGCGTCCCCCTGTAATAGGTACTAGAAAATTACCCTTTCCGTCTGAAGGGCGGAGGCGCGAGGGCGGCAATTATAGCGTGGCGTAGCTTTGATGTCGCTCAAGGGCGCTTATCGCAGTGGAGCACCGCCCTATTTGGCTACCTTTGTGCAATTTGTTACTAATTTTTGTAATGTTTGTTGATATTTTATTTTACTGATGACTACATAATATAAAAAAGCCTCTTTCCGCTGTCTGTCCCTACGTATGCTTAAATCTATAAAACTACGCGGCAGATTTTGATGCGGTTTTTTTATGATTCACAAGAAATAAGGTTTTTTAACCCGTGTGAAGCTGGAGCGGGTTTCTAAAATGCTATAGGTAAAATCTATTTTTCTGACATTTTGATGTTTTGAGATTTAGCACCATAAGAATGAAAAGTAATTACTTGTGTGCTAGAAAATAAGCGTAAATTTATGAGAGCTCACTATTTTTTTTTTATCCAGTTAGCTTTTAAATAAAATGGTTTCTGACCGAAATAAACTATACGGAAGTACTTACCTTTCATTTTAGAATTTAATTACGTCAAAAAATTAACAGAATTTCTATACAATTCAAATCTAAAGAACTTAATAGATCTGTCACATTCTATGTTTTTGTTCTTTTATTGGGATTTTTCATTCCATTTTCCAAATAACTTATCACTGACAATGACTTGTAGAAAACATCAAACATCACATAAACTCGTGAAAAGTCAGCTTGTAGGTAATTTATTCCCAAGATCTATAGCAACGACAACAAATAACATTGACTCATGTTGAATTCCCATAAAAGGCCTACACAGGCCATAGAAGCAGCCAGTTTCTCAAAGATATAGCCTCTAAAGTACAAAAGGAGAACTAATGCGCTACTAACTATCAATAGGGATGGAATTTATCGTCGTACCATCCCCTCTTTACGAAGAAAATATTGGTCTTACGAAGTACCCAGACGCGGTTTGTGAATGCCGCCTTTTGTGGGTATCGGGGGGTGAATTTTAAGGGTTAAGTTGGAAGAAAATAGCGGGTATTGTAAGAAAAAAATGTATATTTCAGTGGGAATTAAATTCAGAAGACAGTAATGAGAAATTTCCGAAATTGGAATATAATAAAATGAGCAACAAAATATACTGAGTAGCAAATTATTTTATGTTTGAAACTAAACAGCGATAAATTGCTACTTTTGAATAAATAACTATGTAAATAGTTTTTTTTGTTGGTTATGTAAGGTTAGTACGATGTTCAGTTAAATATAAACCTCAGAAATTGGGCTGTTTTACAGTGAATTATGTTAGTTGAAAACTATAGGTATTTATTCTAATAAAGACAAAATATAATTTTAATTATATAGACATAATCGATACTAATATTATAAATGTTTGTTTGTCCGTCTTGATATATTCTTGGTATGATCTCGCTTCAATCTTGTTACTTATGTACCAAATTCTACGAAAGTTCCTGAAGCATTGTAAACAGACTTCTTTCGCTATTACTACAAAGAAGTGAATGATGGTGGAAAAAACAAGTCATTCCGTGTTCTATTGTGACAATATGTCCGTGAAGAAGTTTGTCATAATATATTAACTTAGTTTTACACACATTTTAACGAAAGTTGAGGTCACACAAGAGGATTTCAGTTTTCTTCTATTTTCTTTTAAATTTAGTCCTCAAAGGTGAAGCCATTTTGTATTAAAATCCTTTATTTGAACGCTACATTGTCTTGGCGCTACATTTCAATTATTATATTATTTTAATAATGATTTTGCATGTTACATCTAATTATAATCTCGTTCAAGCTTAAAATTCCTTGAGGTCCTAGCCATGATGAGAAATTAAAAATCATTGAATTATTACCTACATGAAATAATATTTTATTCAAATTATTTAATTTAGGTTAAGCTTAAAATGACAATTTGTCATATATAATAGAATCTAGAATTCGAGATCGAGACACATAAACTCTGCAAAGAGAGATATCAAAAGAAAATAGGTACTTGGAAAATCATTTAAAAGAATATTCATACTGCCATCTATATTGACTACAAATCACTAAATTATTTGTGAAAAGCATTATCATTATTGTTAACCGCTGCATAGTGTTGCTCTTGCAAGTCGTACCCATATAACTAGTTTTTTATTAGAAAACTAGATGGCGCTGTACATAATTTCAAGTTGCAGTTTAAAGTTAATATATAATTAAAACTGCATATACGTAACGTACCTAGGTATATTAATTCAAGAGCTTCAAATCAATTTATATACAATTCCAACACGTATACGCATTTAACCTTATTTATTTCTCTGCGGTAGGTCGATCCGCTGATCTATTTGTTTACCGTTTGTTTACTTACTAAGTAAATTTTTAATGTGCTAAACTAAACAACATATTTTAAAACGTAGAAGTTTTATAAATAATTTCAAGAACTTCATTAAAAATAGTCGAAATATTAATACTTTCCAAACTCCGGTCTCAAATAAGTAGAAATTTACACATCTTTTTAGGAACTTCATATAATTATCCATATCAAAATTGATCATTTTATTCCACAAGCTAAGTGATTTTACTTTGAAAACTATAAGTTAAGGTTTTCTTCTTTCCTATAAAACTAATAACATCTATCTATTTTTCTCAACATTAGCTCCCTCAATATTGTTACTAGTATAAGTAGTATTATTATAATCTGTGATATCATGAACAGCGTTTCCCCAGTTACATCCTCAGCGGTAACGAGTTAGAGAGTTTGGTTAATCAGCTGCCCAAGTTTTGTAGACGATTTTGTGAGCGACAACCGTCTAACCTCCGCAACCCAAAGGGTATAGGGTTAAACCAAAAAGCAATCCTAAAATAGGTATACAAACGTTAGATGGCGTTCTAAATTTTCGATTCAAATAATTTAAATACGAACAATTATGATTTACGAAAAAAAAAACGTTAGATGGCGTTCAGGTGGAATAGCGCTTACTTTATACAAACGTTAGATGGCGTTCAAAGGGAATAGCTCTTAGTTTACACATTGTCCAATTTCTGATTTCTGTTCTAAATGTATTTTTAATTGATACATTTTCTATCTTTTTTCTAAATCTAATTTAATTGTAAATCAAACACAAAATTAGGTAAAATAAAGTGCCACAAGTCAACTAACGGTGGTTTCCTACCGAGTGAGTACTTTATAAAAATATTCAGTCGTGATCACAGGTGGTTTATCATTAGATGTTATCTCTGTATGTCGACACCCTTCACATAGAGAATCCGGTTGTCAGTGCTTCTGGTTGTGCATTAATTTTGATTATTATTAATTATTTTTAATCTAATGAATTCATTTATAATTTTTTTAGTCTTATAAATAAATTTGAATGGAGTTATTATAGTTATAATGGAACTATTAAAAAAACACTATTTACGACCCCCATAATAAAACGGTTAACGCTTCTCAGGAGTCCGGGGTTCGATCCAAATGGGGAGTATGGTGACTTGGGCTTCCCACTCACCGGACGGAGCATGGCGGCTGATAGCCGCCATTCAGGCGTCGGTCTTCTGTGGGAGTGTGATGCTGCCCCGGACGAGCCGGCCCATTCATGCTGCAGGCTAAAAAAGCATGCAGCAGGCTCGTACCATTACGAAAATAAATAAATAATATTTAATATTAAGATTAAGTTAGCCTCAAAGAAAGTTTGAGGACTTGCACTATAGGACACTATACTAACTCAACTATATTAGCTTAAATTATTGGGATGTCCGCAAAACGACCGAGGTCACCTTTATAATACTATGTTGCTCTAATTCAACAGATTGCTACCAGATGACGGCATGTGTCAAGTTTATAAGCCATTAAGCCAGTTTTAAGGATTAGCTGTAAAGTGAAAAAAAAAATTACACGAGCGTCAATATGAAGTGAAAATTCAATAGTTAATAATAAAAATTAATGAGGTAACTGAAATCCAAAAAGTTTAAAAGGAGAAAAATATATATAGGAACAAATCACACCACCAAATATTGGAATCAGTGTTGTTCTTGGTACTTACTTGGTGTCTTAGATACAATGAAATATACGCCATACAGCAGCGATAGTATTGCCTTATCAAATTATACTACGATTTAGGTAATCTGAAAAGCAGACTCCCTTAAATGTAAACAAGTTTTATTCAGGAATTTACTAGTTTCTTCGCTACATCACATACGTACATACGGCCAGATTTTTTTTTTTAATTTTTTAATACAATCTGCAATCAGTCTCTCGACTATAAGCGGATGGGTTATATGTATTTCTCTCGTTAGGTGTATTCTCCATTGAGGATACCTATTAATTTGAGAGGGAGAGCTGGAGGCCCAACTTCTCCGCCCTCCCCAAATGGGGATGGCGGAGGTTTTTAATAGGCCGGCAACGCTTCTGTAACCCCGCGGGTGTTGCAGTTGTCTATGGGCAGCGGTGATCACTTAACATCTGGTGACCCGCCTGCTCGTTTGCCTCCCTCTGACATAAAAAAAACACAAACAAAAAGAATAATGTCGTAAAAATGAATAGGCACCGTTTATTTCGCAACTGTCATTGAGGTGGCAAACTAGCCGTTTTTGCCGGATTATTATCAGACTTATTTTGCTGACCTTACTTCAAATGACACAATAATTTTATTTCACATCGCGGTCTAGTAATCGCTCCAACTTTTCCCACGATAAAACACTAATTTGACAGATTTATTGTTTAAATGTTCAATGTTCTATACTTTTACTTGAGCTATTGTTTGTGTTGATAAATTCTCGTACTTATATTGAAAGGTACTTTTTTTTTTATAGGAACAATTCACACAGATTGAGTTAGCCCCAAACCAAG
>JADGIL010017641.1:0-15984 GCA_020352625.1 Cactoblastis cactorum
AACCGTCAAAACCATCTTCAGATCGGATGGTGTACGTCCAACTGCATGTTTTCAATGGACACTGGGGTCGGAGACACTTCAAACTCGTACGCGTACGACGGGGGCAGGGTGCGTCGGTGGAACGTCGCCACTTCGCCATACGGACAAGCTTGGCTTCCTGGTGACGTCATCGGGTCTTGCATAGATATGGATAAGGGCACCCTTGAATATTACAGGTCATATTTTAATTTAAAGTTGATTTTGAATCTATAAATTTTGGTTCCAGCATTCTCTATAGATCAGTTGTGATGATCAAAATTCACTTTATAATATACAGATATTATATTATCTGTGACCTAACTTTCGTAGAAGTTATCCACTACTTCCAAAGCGTAAATGGAGAAGAAGTGGCGGAACAAATGCCATTGCAGCATATTTTTCAGAAACGCCAATTTACAAAATATACCATGTCTCATAAAATAATTATAATGGTCCAACCATTATATATTATACAGCATATATTTTAGTATCATAATAAATTGTTATCAAATAATTAAATTAAATGTCATGACCAAAAAACAAAATAAAAACTGCTGGAAGGGCTCCGTGCCAGGCTTGAGCCACGGATTTTGATCTATTTATTACTAGGATGTGTTAAAAGATTCCTAAATAATGTTGAAACAGGAATGGCGTGTCAATGGGTATCGCGTTCGACAAGGTGGCACACGGCTCTGGAGTGGCATACTTTCCAGCAGTCTCACTGGCCATGCAAGAGCATCTCTATGCTAACTTCGGTCATGTTCCTTTTGTGTGAGTTTGTCTTTAAAAAGAGTTATTTTATAGAGAAAATATCAGTAAGCTTTTGTTTCTTACAAGAGACAGGTCCGATATTTTCACTATGAGGAAGATTTTTCTAGAAGTCACATATAATACTTTCTACAGCGATTACCAAGGTAAAGGAAGTAAAGCGGTTGAAGGTGCAGGTTAATCGCTAGTCAAGTCAGTTATAATTTCTGCATCTTTTATTGATAAGTTATATCGTAAATAGTAATATCATAGTAAATAAATATAAATTACTCAAAGGCCGGCAATGCTTCTGTGACCCCCCGGGTGTTGCAGATGTCTATGAGCGGCGGTGTTCACCTAACACACGTAACCCGCCGTGCTCGTTTGCCTCCCTCTTTCATAAAAAGATTTCATAAGAGCTGCTTATTTACAAAATATACCATGCTCCATGCTATGTGCTCCTTGTAGTTGTAATGAATTTTGGCGTGATGTTATGAATATAGATTTTTCATCTCTTTTTAAAGCCGAAATACTCATGTATTATTTAGATATTTGCACACTTGCACTTAAATTATTATAAAAG
The DNA here is from genome assembly GCA_020352625.1 of Cactoblastis cactorum. Taxonomy (NCBI): domain Eukaryota; kingdom Metazoa; phylum Arthropoda; class Insecta; order Lepidoptera; family Pyralidae; genus Cactoblastis; species Cactoblastis cactorum. Next base: position 1,349 of record JADGIL010017641.1, read on the forward strand.
TTAAGTACAGAATTATTAATTATGTCGTTAGTACCGAACTGAAAATGTTACCTAGCAATCGACTAATGGCAGTTACAAGATGATGATAAAAAATAAGAGTACACTTTTAGTCTTGTAATGTTATTCTTCAGGTTCCCTGTGGAGGGCTACAACCCATTGCAAGCCGCGCCGCTGAAGGAGTGCGCTCGAACTGCTTTACTCTTCAAATACGTAGACTCGTTGATCGAAGAGCTTGCACATCTGTCCGACTTGAAGTCAAACATACCAACCAAGAGTAGCAAGGTGATTTCTAAAATATATATTTAAATTTTAATAAAGGTGGTTTGTATTAAATTTTGTTAAAATGGGACAATTGAGAAGCTCACTAAACCACTTTCTTCAAATAATAATTACGGGAAAAATTGCAGGTAAGCGTTGAGTGGGAAGACGTTAGATTTTGTGATACAGAAATATCAAATGTACAAGAATCAAAACAGATATATACGATATTAACGATGATATGAATTAATTTCAGACAAAATCAGAGTCTTCCAAAACTGCAGAAGAAGAGGTAGCGCTTCGTATTCATAGCAACGAAGCATACAGCCCTCCGGCTTCGCCACACACACTCACTGATGCCCAAACCACGCAAAATTCACAGAATTGTGAAATGAAAAAGATCTCCAAAAAGGTACAGTGTTAGCAAGTGTTAGCACGCCGCCATGCTCCGTCCAGTGAGTGGGAGAGCTGGAGGCCCAACTTCTCCCCATTTGGGGAGGATGGAGGTTTTTTATAGGCAGGCAACGCTTCCCCCGCTGACCCCGCGGGTGTTGCAGTTGTCTATGGGCGGCAGTGATCACTTAACATCTCGTGACCCGCCTGCAAGTTTACCTCCCTCTGACATAAAAAAAAAGAGTTTATAAAATATGTATGTGTATAGAGAAAATACAATTTTGTTATTCACCATATATGTTTGAATGAAAAACTTCAGTTTTTAATTTTTTTCATTCAAATATAAGTTGTCCCATCTCCAATCAATATTTTGAATTCCTGTTGAATATACAATGGTAAAACCTTTTTCTTTTTCTCCCAGGCATTCCTGACATCTCTCGCTCGTATAGTGGTAGTAGAGCTCGGAAACACTCTCCGCCTGTCGTACGTGGTGGTGGCCGAGTTGCTGCCAAGATTCCGTGCTCACCTCGGCCTCAAGTCCAGGGGGTTTACTCCAGATCAGCACTCGTTGGAGTTCTATAATAAGAACCGGGACGAGTGCTTTGTAAGTTGACTTTTAAGTTAGGGTAGAGAACAATATTTCTTTTTTGGTTTGGTAGCTGAACCGAACATAAAAAACACTTACGTAGGCCAATTTTAATTGAAACAGTTTCTTCGACAGAGTTGTATTCGCCATAATCATTATAGCTGATGTATAAATATACAAATAAATAAATACTCAGACTCAGGCGACAAGGATAGCTTAAGTAAGCCAACTTCAATGTACATCGCTTTCTTTAATTTAAGAGCAAAGTTTTTATAGTATAATCTTCTTCAATGATATCTTCCACCGCAATTATAGAAAGACCTATCGAGCAAGTTCCTATCGCAGCCACAGCCCCGACTATGTACTTTACTGGACCTGCTGTGGACGTTTCTGGACGAGTCGGCGGTGTGCGATATGTTGGAACACTGCGTGGTTCGCGAGTGTCTCATGTTTGATGTCGTGTCTCCTGTAAGCTTTTGTTTACTGCTATTTTGTCTACTTCCTCGTAATAATTTTAAGACTATTCAGAATAATTTATCTTCAAAAGTATAATAAATATTTTATCATTGATTATATTTTTGTTCCAGGACATGAATTTCACCCAGCAAATAGAGGGCGTGTACGTGTTGTGTGGACTGATGCAGCATAGAGACACCAGACACCACCTCGTCAAATATGTCTTCTTCAATAAAATTACGTTAGTACCGTTTATCATATCCCTTACTTGTTTACTCGAATTTTATTTTAAAGTTCTATGTTCTGGTACTGTACACACATCCTCTAATCCTACATTCGATCATAATACCAATTTCGACCTAAATAAAGTATTAAATGCAATGAGTTTCGGGAAATTTATATTTTTTTGACTATATATCATATATGTTTGCACGTACCTAGTCTCAGATTACAAGCGCGCTGCAAGAACACTTTCGTAAGATACAGCGCAGTAAACAAATGAACAAAACATAAAATCAATGAAAATAATTGAAGTCAATCAATATCTTCGAATATTATTTGTATAATAGGCACATTATTACAATATTTATCACACTAATACACTTTTTCCCGTACAAACTCGTACAGTTTCGACAACTTCTTGAACGTGAAGTGTCCAGACGAAGCTGTGCTCCAAACTGTGATCAGAAAGCCGTGGTGGCAGCGACCTACTGCGGTGCAAGGGGAGACTGACCCCAGAATTGCAGGTACTTAGTTTGGGAAGAAGTTGTAACTCAACTATACGATACAGGCCTGTATCTAGTGCGGGAGTCACTGTTATTATTACTTGTTTTAATTTTTCTGATAGCTAAAGAATTTTCGTCTTTGTAACTGGTAACAACTGGCAAAATACTCGACCGCGCGTTACTTAATTTGACAATAATTATGTACGTAAGATTTTATTACCCTGCAGTAAAATACCTATAGATATCTAATGAGCCATTTTGAAGATAAATCTAGACAGACAAACTGTCTGATAAATATACTTTATAAATAATTTAGATTGAATCTTAGACTTGAAATAAAACTTTGTTCCGAAATTTCTTACAACATGTCTTATTTTCCAGAAATGACAGAAAAGGGAACGATCAATAAATCCTCATTCGCCCCCTCACCATCAGGTAATAAACTTACATGTTATTTCTCGAACTAAAATCAAGTAGAACAAAAATAACTACTAACATTGTTAAAATTGGACTCCAACGCGTGGGTATGATCCAATTGTTTACTGTAACTATTACAACTACTGAGTAAATACGGATATAGTTTTTATTATTTACGAGATAGACAGAGACATAGGTTGGGACACTAAGACAAACTTTGTTAAATGGTAAGCTTATTGATGGAATTGAGATTCAGATATCGGGGTCCTAGCTCTTCGCCTACAAAAAAAGTCCCGCTGTTATCATCCTTTTCCCTTGTTTGTACGAAAATCGTATTTCACATGAGCAAAGCCGCGTGAGAATGCTAGTGTATAATATTTTTACAATCATGATTTTTCCAGATAAGATTTCTAAAATACTGGTCGCTCCAGACGATTCCGTCATAGAAGCACAATATAAAGAAGACTGTGAAAAGATCACTAAGTTCATTGAGCCCTTGGAGCATATTCAAGTGAGTATTTTGCATTTATTGGCATTGGTTCCGGGTTCAATCCATGGATTAGATACATTTATTTTTTATTTCTTGGGTATTGCATTTAACTATATACTCGTATAAGTAAATGAATTTATTATCTATACTTAATACATTCTATAAAAATATTATAAAAAGGATATTTCTGATTTTTTTCATCTAAATGATTAAAAAATTAAATATCTTTGTGTTTAAAAAGTTACTTCATCCAGGAGTAACATAAGCTACTTTTATATGAAAATTCCAACGGGAACAACGTGGGTGGAACCTCGACACGGTCTAAAACCAAGTCTCGACATTTGGGCTAACTCGATTTGTCCATTTATTCCAATCTAATAGCAACTAAACTAATTTGTGTTACATCTCAGATTATTTGTCTGTTTCTAACGAATGCCATGGTTATTTAAGATTATTGAGTATAATGTTATCTATCTGAATAAAATTGCGTTCTAACAATTACCACTAGTATAGTTGATATTTGATTGTATTTAATACAAAACAGTAATCATGTTTCTTATATAGGAATTCCCTTAAATATTTGTTTAATTTACTTATTTTTAAAGTTTATTCGGCTAGACCGTTTCATGCTTGTCCTGGCTGAGTGTGGTACCTATGTTCATGTTCATGTTATTTATTTTTAAAGTTACTATACACATTCTGTAAATATATCAAGCGGCATCTTTGTCGTTATCAGTATCAAGCAAAAACAAGAGAAAAAATCGCGTTTGTTGTATGGGAGCCCACTTAGATATTTATTTTACCCTTGCGGTGTAAATTTCGACTATCTAGCTATCACGGTTCATGAGATACAGCCTGGTGACAGACAGACAGCGAAGTCTTTGTAATAGGTTTCCCGTTTTACCCTTTAGGTATGAAACCCTTAAAAGGGCACATCCGACATAACAAAATTAAAAAAAAAATGCGAGCTGTGTCCCTTTTTGTTACGATGGCAGTATAAAAAAAACTTATTTTACGTATGATTCATATGCTAAATAGTTGGAGTTTCTCTTGATCCTACTGGACAACTCAGACGGGACCAATATGGTGCCTTCCACGAGGAAGATCTTTCTAGAAAAGTTCAGGAGATACATTATGGATAATTGCATTTTGGATATGGTGAGATCATTATCAATAGCAAATTAAGAGCTTTAATTTTTAACTGACTATTTTTAAGCTAAGTAACGATGAAACACATCATCGTTACTTATTCGCTATACGCTGGTTAATTCAGTTTAATTGGTAAGAAAATATTTTAGCAAATGTCTTCTTAAAAATTTCGATCTCTTATGAAAAATGTCAGCTTTTGTTCCTACATATTTATTTACATATGTATGTATAATCAACGTCTGATTATAATTAAGAGCTTGATTATAAAATAATATTTCAGAGGCTGTTCAACATCTCTCGCAACTCCCCTGCAATCTCGTGGTGCTGCCATGCAAGGTTGCTCACGGCTGTACTCAAACTTTTCGCAGATCATCCCATTGGAAACCCGTAAGTTTGCCAAGGGTTACTGATTAGACAAAGATAACAGTTTAACCGAATAACACTGTAACGTCAAGATTTTTACTTAAAAACATTCAGCGTAATAAAAATTGAAAATTTTAACTCAATCCAATGGGTTTTTTCATAGCTTTTTTGTACTTTATAATGGTGATAATATGTTTTATTTTGTATTTAATATATTTTTCATATTTATGTGAATTCTAAGACCTTTAATTTATAAATAGTAATGTACAAATTAGTGAGAAAATCACAAAGTTAACCAAAAAGTTTCTTTAAACAACATTTATAAGAACACAAGCGAAAACAAAATTTATTGTCAAATCATAATCCTTATTCAGAATTTAGACCTTTCAAGGCATTTCACATCAGTATTTAGTTAATATCTTAATAAGCTACAGTCCAGCATTTCGGGATGACCACTGCTCAGAAGAAATACCTTGTTCTAGGACTTGTGTAGATTTTGAATATAAAATATATTTTAGGACATGTTTTTTAGCAATCTCCCGCCGCACATTCCTCCCAGAACCTTCATTGACGGAGAGCTAGATTTTTACAACGTGGACCGGCTAGGCGGTGTCCTGCCCTTCTTGGTCAGAACTTTACGGTAATTATATCAATTTCTAGCCGTATTTAAGAATTCGAGTGACTTTTCTTTATTTTCTTCATTATTTTAGTTATTTCAGGACTTTATTTGAAAAGAAATTAATGGATATTAAACTATTTGAATAACGTCATTGCCTGTACTAAAATGTCCAATTACTGGGCAGAGGACATTCCATTTCGCATAAAGATTTTACATGATATTATAAAAGTGAATTTAAAATAATTACAATGTCTTCTTCCAATGCCAGATATTGAAAAAATCTTTGTTTGTACCTAACTACACCAGTTTTTTGATTGTTCACTTTAAGAGGAATTGTTTTGTGACACTTTCTTATTGTATATATTTTGATGGCAGACAGGACCTAATTAGCGTTTTGGGAGAAGACAACCCCTTCATCCAGAGCTTTGAGCCCAGCTACAATAGAGCAGGAGGAATAGACACGGGTAAATTTGTTAACATGAGTCTTTGTACATTAACAAATACTATTTATAAGTATATGTTTTCTATAGTAATTGGGGAGGGTCATTCCTTTCCAATAGTGAACCGTATGACTTAAAAAACAAAGAACAATAGGCACCTTTTCAGGAGTCAGTGAAATGACCGCCGGATCTCCAGGGTTGGCTACGCTGCCGCAGGTCATATCATCAATGGCCCGCTTCATGCATCCACAGATGCCTCCAATGCCGAACAGGTAATTTATGTCAAATACTCATCATTTAATTTTTTTTTTGCATATATTGATAGTGTCATCATATTTTCTAGAGACAGAAGAATATGTGAAAAAATTTCACTGAGAACGAAATAACTACCACTCAGTCAAACGTCACACTTGAGTCTCAAGGCTCTGTCTACCCAGAAATGGATAAAGATGTGATTCTGTATCTGTATTAAAATTGTGCGACTTTGGTTCAGAGTGTTCGTAACTCAAAGTTATCGCATTTCAGGGCAGTGTCATATGTCCCCGGTCTTATTTTAAATGTTTACTCTCTACATAGTTTAAATGCCTTAAGCGATAAATCCATAATCATATAACATGAATGAACAAAATGAATTGAGCATTTATTTTTTACAACCAGGTCAACAGGTGAAACTGCTCTTGCACTGAAAGGAGCTCGCTCAATGATGCCTGGCGCCGGTGCTATTGACGTTAGATCAGCTCATTTACGTCTGCTTGACGGCCTCCTGGCTTTGTACCATGGAGCTGCCATCAAACACGCTGAAAAGGTATAATCTTTTTTTTTTACAGCAGTAAAATCACATATTGGAAATAAATTTACGTTCTGTTAGCATTTCTACTCGTTCAGTAGGTTTGACGTGATTGAGAAAATAACATCCATATATATGTATATAACATATAAGCAGAAAATAAATTCAACATCTATGCGCCATAAATTTTTTTTGATCGAGCACTTCTTTCTTGATACAAGTCCATTTAAAGGATTTTTAACTTTAAAAATAAAGTACTTTACCAATGAACAGCTTTGTGAGCTCAGAGACAATCAACTGGACATGGCGGATTGCCTACACGACATCGAATATCGCATTTATACTGTGACCATGGAGATGCAGAATGGTGAGTGGTGTGATTGTAAATTTTTTTGTCAATGACTAGTCGTTTTCCGCAAATTCGTGCTCTTGGCATTAGCCCTAATAAGGTTCACATACATATGTGAACAAGAACATGTCTGTAACAGAACAAGACATATGTGACATACATATGTCTTGTTCTGTTACATTTTACTATAGATGACAATCACCCCAGTTTTCTATACCGTAAGTCAATATGGACTTTAGTAAGACTTTAGCTCTTGATAAACTCTGCAATAATCACAACTTCACCTAATTAAAAAAAAATTCATAACGGCATATATTATAGTCAAATGAACTATGATTCTTAAGTTATAAATAAATACTGCTTATTTAGTAACTTTTTTAAGATTCAAAAAAGGAGCTGACAGAACAAGATAAAGTGAAGAAAAACCTGATGGACAAGATACTAATGGAGCTGGACAGATCAAAGGCAATCTATGAGGTACCAAATCTTAATTTTTATTGATAAAATATATTGAACTCCAAGCTCTGAAGCGTCAGCGGTGACGAAACAATCAATACGCTCAAATGATAACAAATACCAACCCTTTGTAAACTATGATCTTAATTTTGCTGTCCGATTCCTAAAGTTGAATTATTTATCAGGAGAAATTGACAGCAAGCGCTTTAAACATGGGATGGGTGATCGGTGCTTTCTGGACAAAGCAGAGACAAATGGAGTTGGCTAAACATTTCGCAGGTGCCTTGCACTCGCTCAGACTTGCTTCCGATAGTGATTACGCTGCTCATATACAGGTATAATTTATTTCCAATCTTTTTTGAGGTAACGATAGATTTTTTAACTATGTTATAAAGCTTTGTAATCTGAAATTTTTAGATGCTTCTATGTATCAATACAGAGATTGGTAGTTTCAGGGATGAGGGCGTTGAACTCAATATCAAACCCATTATGAATGTGAAATGAGTGCTCTACAATAGTTGACCTTAGAGACTACAACACTACACTTCAAAAAGAGATTGAAATATTCATCCAAGAAACATTTATGCTTCCTCAAGCGCTTTTAACCAATTGACTGGTGTACATAAAGGTTATATTTAGTAACAAAATGTTTAACGTTTCAGGTCGCCAGTAAAGAAATTCTACCGGGTAAAAGTTCTCTGATCGGAGCCAGTTACGCCTCTCTTCAATTAGAATATACTTCAAGCTCTGATCAAAGGTAAGAGTAAACCTGTCTTTATACGATGATTTCCAATTGTAATGCAATAAGAATATAGGGACAGTGCATACAGATTGAGTTTGCCACAAAGTAAGTCCAAGACATCGTTACACCACGAAGGTTCTTCATATTATTTTATCCACAGGCTTGTTAATTCGATAGCACTGAACTATTTTTCTTAATATATTATTTATATTAATATAGATCAAGAAAAACAAAACAATAACATATTTGCGACAAATATTTCTGCATATTTTTTGTACTATAACTCACTATACTTAATTTATCGCCAGCCCACAGAGTCCAACATCAAGGGTAACTACACCAAGAATCGGCTCCAATACACAATTTGGTGCCAATCGTTAGTATTTTATCTAATATAAAAATAAGTAAATAAGCCCACATTTCAGCTAAAACCTGGTCGTTGTATTACTTAGTTGACTCTATCTATCTCGCAAGGGTGAAAGACGTAACACTACTTATATTTGTTTGTAATATTTTCATTTGACTTGTGTAAAATAGATGTGCTTTATTTAACTCTTAAAGATATAAAAAACATCTCGAGCCCATAAAGCTTCAGTTTTTATTAATTTTTCGATAATGTTTCAGAAAGTCAAGATTATGCAGATTCGTTATTCGCCTTTGTGCCGGAGTACCATGTCGACGCCATGTTAGAATTGTGCAATACACTGCGGCTTTACATGCACCCTACTGTGCCAGTTCTACAAATTCCAGGTAAGTATTATAACAGTTTTTTTTTATGTCAGAGGGAGGCAAACGAGCAGGCGGGTCACGAGATGTTATGTGAACACCGCCGCTCATAAACAACTGCAACACCCGCGGGATCACAGAAGCGTTGCCGGCCTGTAAAAAACCTTACCTTAGAAGTTGGGCCCCCGGCTCTCCCACTCACGGACGGAGCATGACGGCTGATAACCGCCATTCAGGCGTCAGTGTGGTACTTCCCCGGACGAGCTGGCCCATTAGTGCTACAGGCTAAANNCCAATACAAAAATAAAAAACCATCATTCATAGAATGGGATGACCTGGTAGTATCCTGCGCATCGTTCCTCTGCGCGGAGTTCGCTGACCCTCGCATCGTGCTGGCCAGTACCAGGGAGTCGCTGGTCCAGACCTTAGCCTCGTTTGCAACGCAACAGGTCACCATGAGGGCTATTGAAAGGGTGCCTTTGAAGCAGTGAGTTTTAGCGTATTTTTTTATGAATATCACAAGATTTGGAAAAGAAATTGATCCACAGTAAATAAACACTTTAACCCCCTGTGACCCCCAGGGTGTTGCAGGTGTTTATGGGCGGCGGTGATTACTTAACATTACGTAACCCGCCTGCTCGCTTGCCTCCCTCTGTCATAAAAAATAAATAAATAAAACAAGTTGAAATGTAAGTGTAGTTATAAGGATGGATCTAAAGATATTTTTAAGGAAGGTAACCTGATGGCCTCGTTACCACAGTGGTAAAGACTTTGCCTCTCAAACAAGAGGTCCCGGTATCTAATCCTGGTCAGAACATGATGAAAAATGCTTCTTTTTCTGATTGGCCTGGATCTTGGATATTTGGAAGTAGGCATGGGTCGGCTAGTTTATTATAAAATATATGTATAGTATTATGTATTAAGTATTAGTATCCCATAATACAAGTCTGACTCAATCTCTGTGATTTGTCCGAACTGCCTGCAGCGGTATATCCGGACCAATACGACATCCGAACCTTCAAGAAAAGAGCGTATAAATCCCTTAAATGCCGGCAACGCTTCTGTGAACCCCCGGGTGTTTATGGGGGTGGTGGCCACGTAATATCACGTGACCAGCCTGCTTGTTTGCCTCCCTCTTTCAAAAAAAAAATATTTATTTTGACTCACGATTACATTATTTTATAGACAGATGTCCATGATAGAAGAACTGATAAAGCCATATCAGAACCGTGCGTGGGCGCAATCTAACTGGGTCCTAGTAAGGTTCTGGCACGGCACCGGCTTCGGCTTCAGACACAGACAGTGGCCCCATCTTGCGGCGAGGTAAGATAGATCTTTAGTGAGGTAAAATTACGCATTTTGTTGTTTCCAACAAGTCAGTTGTAGACCATTTAACTTTATTTCTGAAACACAGATGTTACAATGCCAACCTCTCTGGGCATTATACGGCAAAGATAATCGTCTATACATATACATAATATACAACGCTACTAGGGAAATAGGCTTTGTTAGACTGTTACAAAAAGTACAAAAGTGTCAGCTCTTAATCTCCGTCCATTAAAATCCTTCGTCATTTCTTTACAGCCCTTGTTTTCAGGGAAAGTGATTTTTAATAGAATTTTTTTTAATCTATATTAATATTTTAAAGAGGTAAAGTTTGTAAGGGCTAATATTCGGGAATACTGAACCGATGGTGAAAATTCTCCACTGTCAGAAACCTACACTATTCAGGAGTGCTAAGGCAATATTTTATGACCAACGAAGTGGGCACGGGTTGACTAGCTAATATTTACAAACTTGTAAACATTTCCTATTACAATATTAATTAATGTAGATGGCTAACATGCTGTCGGCTGTAGTAGTCTAGACAAACAATTCATATAATTAAGTAGGTAGTAGGGAAAGTTCTATTCTAGATATGAAATACGAGCTTGTTTTTCTAGTATCTATTAATGTAATTACGGAAGTACATATATTAGTAGCAAGCAGATTAAGTAAATGATTATATAAGTTTAAATATATGTATATAACTTTTTTAAGTGACAATTCACACAGTTTGAGTTAGGCTCCAAATTAAGTTCGAGACTTGTATTATATGATACTAACTCGACGATACAATATTTTATAATAAATACATTTATAGATAAACATCCAAGACCCAGTCCAATCAGAAAAAGGGTATTTTCCACTATGATCTGACCGGGGATCGAACCAGGAACCTTAGGAGCAGCGGTCAGATACGTTAACCGTTACACCACGAAGGTCGCCTACGTTACCTATAAGTATATAGTCTGATATAGGTATCGTATTTTGATACCTATATCAAACTATATACCTATATTGAAATGAAACAAATTTAATGGATTTAATCGCGGTATAATTAGTACACACAAAGGAATTTTATACTGTTTTAAGTTCTCTATGTGAGAACTTAAAACAGTATAAAATTCGAATAAATCGTTTCAAAATAGACGTTTTGTATAACGTTATGAGAAGGCTGGCAGCATAGGCTGGCAGCGTTTTGTTATCTATAAAAAGCAGAACGACACATAGCTATTTTGTATCGTGTAGGCCTCTTTTAACTTTATCCATTCTCATCCATCCTTTCGACATTGAGATCTTTACATCCATTTTGATTATGTCAACTGAGTGCCCTCCAACAAATTCATTACGATCAAGTAACCCAAATGTATGAAAATCCGATTCCTGTTCTCATTACTTTTGACGACTTTTGGCGCCTGACAAGTTTCCAGATAAAACCTAGTTTTATTATGTTATCTTCCTATTTTCTCCGAATTTTTGGCTAAAATTGCCATGAAATATATATTTAAGATTTTCACTGGCTTTATCTATACTTATAATAAAATTGTAACTGTGTCTGTACATGGGAGATATTCAAGAAAAAAATATATGGGGGCTCTTAATAGGGCTTACAGAAGCTAAAACAATTGCCTTTAGAATTTTTGTCTGTCGTCCTGTCTGTCTGTATGTGTGTACGCGCATCACACAAAATCTACCAAACAGATCTGGATGATATTTGGCACAGAGATGGACTATGACCTAGAATAAAAGATAGGCTACTATTTATCTCAGAAAAATGTACGTTTCTCGAGGGATATAATTTGTTGTAACCGAGCAAGGGGCTGACAATATATTAATGCATAGGAGTAAATTACACGCGGACGAAGTCGCAGACACAGCTTATCTGTACATAAATAAATAAATATATAGAGACAAATCACCATTTTTTTTTCAAAGTCTAGTTCTAAATTCGTTTAAAGTGCTAAAATGTGTCTCCCCCTTTCTAACTTTTAAACTACCAGAGTAAAAATCTGAAAAAAGATATGTTGTAGATCTCAAAAAACAATTTCAACCAAAATTAGTTTGAATAAGATGCAGTCAGCAGTTTTTAAGATATATATGTAGCAATTTTTCGGAAACCGCAAATTATAATTTTGTTATTCATACAAATACCAGAAGCTGGCGTAGAAAAAATGGTATTTTGACTAGTTGTAGGTAGTCAGCTTGCTCTACGGAACCCTTCATGTGCGAATCCGACTTGCACTTGGCCACTTTATTTTAAAAGAGTAACCTATGTCTAGCTCCGTTTCTCGTTTTTCATTAAAATCTAAAAGCGCAACAGATAGACGGACAGACAATAATTTTTCTATTACATATATTAAATAATATGTGTTTGATCATAGATATTTGTCCCAGGTACGGCGATAGAGAACCTACAGTTAACAACTTGGGTGCTAAAGTAGATGCTGGTCTCATGAGCCAGTGTTTTGGTAAATAATTAATTTAATTTGTATCTGCACATTATCTATGTTTATTTTCAATAATAAAATATTATTTTATGATTAAATATTAAATATATTCAAGATTAAAAAACACAAAAATAAGTATTATAGAATCTTTACACATGTACAACCAAGAACGTGTACCTACAACTTATTCTTTTAAAGTACATATATACTAAATTGTAAAACTTTGAGTTTAACCAAGTGTATACCAAGTCATCATTTTTTTAAAATTACTTAACAAGGAAATAATATTTATAGTCCACACCTGAGTCCATAATTTCGGAAGAAATGTTCTTTTTTACCTGCTGCGAAGTTATTGTTAATTTTCGAGTAGTAAATAGTACTGTATTGTGAATTTAGTCATAGATTATTTAAGATATATTCAATAATAATGTGTGATTTCAGGTCCCTGTCCATCTGAAGTGATCCAGAGCCGCATCAGAGAATACTTGGCACTGCATCCGAAGGAGGCAGCGTCCTTCCTCAATTCTCTTCTGAGTCAGCTCAACTGGGCTTTTTCCGAGTTCATCACTATGATGCAGGAGGTGAAGCTCCTGATTATCATCATATTCTAGTATTTTATAATACTGATAAATTCATCATCATTTGATTTGATAAATTCATCCTTAACGGTAATTAATTCAATTAATATAATAAACATATGTAACTAACTTCTAGATGGACAGAGTGACTATAGATGCACACCTGGAGTCGCGCCAGATTAAGCTGTGCGCCACCTGCTTTGACCTGTATCACGGCTTGGCGCGCGCATTAGAAATGTGTATGCACCTGGCTCCGTACCTCCTGACAAAGCCAGAGGCTAGCGACAACCAGAGCGAGCTGCTGTTGGGAAGAACTTGCCAGGTACTATTTTGTACATCGGTGTGTGTGTGAAAATACTGGGAGTATATCAAAAGCCCTTTAACCAACCTCATTTATAAAAAATCACACTAATCCATTGCTCAGTTTTGACATGAAAGACGGACAAACAAACACACATTCACATTAATAAAGTTAGTATGGAATATTTATTTTTTTAGATATTATTTCCAGATGCTAATGGCAGTCATATCTCGGGTATGCGTGCGCGGTGGAGGCGGCACTGGTTTCGCCCGGCTGGTGCAGAGGGGTTTGCCTGACACCGACCGAGTCCACTACTACGTGGCATTGGCGCCCGTCGCCGGCTGCCTCATCGGGATGCTAAACCCCAACTTATCTCCTGAGGTCTGCTTAGTTTATCTTTAACAATCTTGCATATATTTTTGGTAATATAATACCAGGAGATAACTTCCTGTCTTCATCCTTTATTATATAAGGCTTGGAGATACCGTCCTTAATAAAAGACATTCTTAGAAAAGGGCAGGTCTGAAGTACCTTTAACCGACGAGCATGTATGAAAAGATTGATGAATGTGGAGGAAGCGAAGAAAGTATGTCAGGACGTGGAAGATTGTAGTCTCTGCCTACCCCTATGGGAAAAAGGCGTGATCATATGAATGTAGGTAGATACCTCCCTGAAACTTATTTTTAATAGACTTATAGCAACTTTGGATGAAGATTGAATTCTATACTAACCAATTGGCCAGATGCTCTGATTGTGGATAGATAAATGTACCTCTGATTAAATTCAATGTACTTCGAAGATATGGGAAAACTTATGATATTAAAGTGAGCCGCGGTCCTGACGGTCAGAATGTTTATGTGGGATGGTAACATGTATATGGATGTTACCATCATACATAAACAATTTTTCATATAATCATGTTGACACACTACATTATGTATTTCCAGCATTTGGATAAGGTGACCAAGGCATTAGTAACCGAGCCACTCTTCCACACAGAAGGCTTGGACTTCATGCTGGGCAAAAATAAG
>JADGIL010017654.1:0-28945 GCA_020352625.1 Cactoblastis cactorum
ACGCCGGGTTTTGCAGCTAGTTCCTTATATTGCATTATGTTCATTTTAAGAGTAATTGGAATAATTTTGTAATTAGGGGGTCAAAAACTGGATATATCATATACCTACTTATTTGGTTTGCTGTAATTGAATCAACTAGTAATTATTTTTTAATAAGTGATAATTGCCCAAGTAAAACATCATATATTCTTAATTTTTTTGTGTATTGTATTGATTGTTACAGGCTATACCATAATTTTGTGTGTTTTGATTAGGTTTGCACTGTTTAGCTGATATCTATGTCGATGTTATGATGAATGTTTTTGCCTAACATGTTACAATATGCTTAGTTGAAGTTATTGTAAATAATTCCCACACTGATTTATTAGCATCTTTAAAACAAATGTATAATAGTTTAAAAGTAGAAAAGTCATAGAATGTATTTGTATTATTATTAAATAAATAAAAATTAATGTACGTGTTATAATTTTTTTGAGAATAACAAATGTTTTCTGTTGGACATAATGGCTTATAATAATAATTATGAACTTGAACGAAAAGTTATTTCCAATCTGCTGTAGCGCCACCTAGAATCGCCTCATGGAAAAAAAGAAATCTTTGTAACTGAAATCGGTATATGAGTAGCTTTCGCTACACAGATTGCATAAAAAAGGCATTTGCAACACAAATCAATGAAGACTAAGTACAAAAAATATGACTGTACTTTCTTAAGTATGTGCCCAAAAGAAAATATAACATTTATTAATGTTAACTTTTATGTGTCACTGTCATTACGTTCAGCTGATTTAATGCGAATTTGTGCGAATTCCAAGGTGCGAATTGAATGCGATTAAGTTTCTTGGTGTTTATGAGATACAATAACAATACAATTTAATTTCGATAAACTTTTACAAAAGTTTCTATTCTTATAATTAGAGCATATACAGATCTTGGATTGTATTTGGTTACTTTGGAAATTCAAGCAGAAATTTAAGTTTTTAATTTTTATAAGGTTATATTTGTTTCTATTGAAATGAAATTTCAAAATAAAATATTTTGGCACCATAAAATATGGAACTGGGTGCACAAGCGGAATTACACTAACAGAAATATATTAAAACTTAATGAACGCGGAATGTATCAGGACTTGTTCCCTAACACAGCGGCGTAAGTCATAATATATTTTTATAATAACTCTGTTAATAACTAAAATAAACTTAATTCATTTTGTGAAATAATTATTGAATATTTCCAGAAATGAAATTATAAATTTATTGAACAAATCGCCACAGTGTGTTTATGCCGGTTTCGATCCTACTGCCAACAGCTTACATGTAGGAAATCTCCTTGTCATAATAAACCTTTTACATTGGCAACGCAGTGGACATAATGTCATAGCATTGGTAAGAGTAATAGTTAAAAAGTCTTATTCTTAAGTTTTTTTACTAGCGACCTGCCCTGACTTCACATGGGTTTTATAGCATACTGTTGCATAGTCTTAAAGCATACATAGGGATAACGAAAAGCGACTTCGTTTTATATTATGGAGTGATACCATAGTTAAGGGACTGTATTAAAATATATATATTGATTCAAAGATCTACCAGCCTTTTTGGAACAGTGTTATCACTGTTGTGTGATCACCCTTTAATTTTGTTTTTAAATGCTCAGCAGAATGGTTAAATACTTTAACCTTTCTGTTGAAGCATAGAAACCACCTGTTTCTATGCATAGGAAATAAACTTGGCCATCAAATGGGAAAATACTGCCAGCATTATGGGCATGTTGCCCTGATGAGATGAATTGGAAGAGATTTTTTATTTATAGCATTATTTTGACTACCAAATTGTATTTTTGCTTTAAATAATGTGATTTTAATGTAAAAATAAATTTTTTTTTAATGTAAATTATAAAAGTAATATTTTCATAATATCATGCAGCTGGGAGGAGCAACTGGGCACATTGGTGATCCAAGTGGAAGAAGCAGTGACCGTGTAGCTCTTCAGACAGATATCATCCATCAGAATATAAGGTGCATTAAAAAGAATTTAGAGACTGTGTTTGAAAACCATTATAAACATATTTGGCCCAAAAATGAAGACCATTTGAAACCCTTAAAGTATGTATTCTTCATCTTCTAAATGTTATATTTTAGTTGGATTAAGATATAAAATGCACTCAGAATAACATCTGTGTTCAAATCAATATGTGATCAAATTTTAAATTAAAATATTAGTGTACATTTGCAAGTTTTATGTAAGTAGCCATAAGTGATAAAAATTTTGAATATATGTAAGGACTTTGATACAAGACGTTTTAAGAAAAGGGCTGTTTAGAAGAGCACCCTGAAACATGAGTTGCTAAGATTAATTGATTTGGAGGAAGCAGAAGATGACAAGATATAGTAAATGGAGTAGTCTCTTCCTACCCCTATGGGGCAAAAATTCTTTTTTTTAGAAAATGGTCAATGCGTGTGCCTTGTGATCCGGAGGTTGTGGGTTTAAATTCTATTGGAGCTAACTTTGTTTAAAAATCTATTTCTAGTCTGGTTAGGATATTGCAGGCTAGAATCACCTTGTTGTCTGAAAAGAAACATGCTTCCTTGATTTGGAAGGCTGTGGATCCCAAAGCCATCTAGCGTTTGTATAAAATCTAGGATAGGTTCTGTTTTACCCTTGGGTTGCAGAGGTCAGATGGTAGTTTCTCTGTGTAAAAACCAGTTACCCCACCTGATCTCCTAGATTAGGTAATGGACCCCAGGCTCTGAAGCGTCACTGCTTAGGATGTAACCAGGACAACGCTCGGATAAAAAACATCTATTTTCCAGAATAGTCAACAATGAAGATTGGTATAGAGATGTGGACGCTATAAAATTTGTTAGCGAAATTGGTCGTAATTTCCGGATGGGCACGATGCTGCTTAAGCATAGCGTACAAACAAGAATAAATTCAGATGTTGGAATGAGTTTCACTGAATTTGCCTACCAGATATTCCAATCTTATGATTGGTTGCATTTGTTAAAGGAGTATGATTGTAGATTTCAGGTAATTATATATTTTTTTTATTATATTCAGTAGGCTGTTTTAGTAAACAATTAATAAAATAAAAATTTAAAAAGACCTCAACATAATATAACGAAACACGTTAAACTTACCCCTCTTTTGCGTTGGCGGTTTAAACCAGGGCTGGGCAGTATTTGAATTACTTTAATTAAAATACAAATACGTATTTGGTTTTTCTATTTCAATTACTTCCTTAAAATGTAATTTGTAATTTTTATTTCAAATAACTTGAAGCTGAGGTATTTTGTAATTAGTATTACAAAAACATGAGGCTTTAAAATACATTTAAACATTTAATCTTCATTTAGCGATCGTGAGTGTGAGTGCGAGCCGCAAGTGTAATGATGTAACTCTCTAAATAATTCTGTAGTGCAGCTCATGAGAAGCAAATCAAAATTAAATGAACTTTTTGCTAAGTCGGAAGAGTAACACTTTCTCTCCTCTCTCTCAGAACTAGAATACTTTGAAGAATTCATTAAAGTATTAAAACCAATTGCTACAGCTCTAGATTTTCAGGGCAACAATTGTTACTATGGCAAACTTCTGACTTCTGACATGGGTACAGCCTATGATTGTGGATTACAATGGATTTTATACATATTGCATTGCCTCTATTATTCAGATTGGTGGCAGTGATCAAATGGGAAATATCAGTGCTGGTCACGAACTCATTAGCAGAACTGCAAAGAAACCTGTATATGGTAAAATATATTAATATATTTAATATTTCACATTTAATAAATACTACATTATGCTTGTGACGTCCGCTCATAAATGCTATAGTCAATATCTTGGGTTCTAAGCTGCGTATCAAGATGAAACCTACGCTATATTTTTAATTTAGACTTTCTATGATACAAAAAAGGAATCAAATTCTATTTAATAATGTAATTTGTGTGTTATGCGCATACAAACATACAGACGTACAAAGATTCTAATAGTTTCAATTTGGCAAAGCTTTCTATAAGGTCTCAAAAAGACTGCCTATTTTTTTCCTTTATATTATCCATGTACAGTACATGCTCCAGTTTCAGTTTTATTATATGTATAGGTAGATACAGTCTTATTTTTATCGAAAATTATTTTCAGGTTTAACTTTACCACTTGTAACAACTGAAGAAGGAGACAAGTTTGGCAAATCTGCAGGAAACGCACTTTGGCTGGATCCCGAAAAAACCAGTCCATTCAGTTTATATCAGTATTTTATTAGAACAAAGGATTCAGATGTGGAACGGTTGTTAAAATTATTTACATTCTACAGTTTAGGAGAAATTAAAGATATAATGTTCAAACATCAAAATCATCCAGAAGAAAGGTATCCGCAAATGTGTTTAGCAGAGCAATTGACAACCCTAGTACACGGCGGTAAGATAATTAAGCTATCAATACATACTATAACCTAAACTCAAACAAGCCCTTTTAAGTGGATTACTGAACCAAGTTTAAGCTTTTTTGCTACTCTGTAATATCCTACAGTCGGGCAAGGACTATTCTAATATTATTTATTTTTTAAATTATTCATTTACTATCAATTGATACAATAATACTTACAGTTATATAACATTAAAAAAAATTAATTGCTAAATATACACACAGTAAATCCAAGATGCATAAAGTTAAAAACAATTACAGTACGAGCAGAGCATACAAAATTTTTAATAAACCACAAATATATTCAAGGTTTTTTGTTACCTTCAGGTTATATTAATATGATTAAACTTAACTTTCAGAAGAGGGATTAGCTCGGGCGAAGCGAGCTACCGAGGCTATATACAGTAAAGACGTAACCGCGTTGTCATCGCTGAGCCCAAACGAACTGACGCAGGTTTTTGAGGGGGCGCCAGTGGTATCGCTGCTGCTACAGCCCGGCCTCACCGTGATGGACCTCGGACTACGCGTCAAGTGCTTCCTCACAGAGAGTAAGTTGACTTCATGTTATCCGTGAGTTTTTTCGCTTGGAACCTTTATCTATACTAATACTAGCTTTTTCCCGCGGCTACGCTCGCATCTTATTATTCCCAATCCCGTGCGAATTTTGCATAGTTCCCATCATAGGTCAGAATTCTGTTTGTTTAGTTGATCCTATCTCCATATCAAACGTCATCAAAATCGGTTCAAAATATAATATGGAACAGTTATAAAACACCGCAAACTAA
The DNA here is from genome assembly GCA_020352625.1 of Cactoblastis cactorum. Taxonomy (NCBI): domain Eukaryota; kingdom Metazoa; phylum Arthropoda; class Insecta; order Lepidoptera; family Pyralidae; genus Cactoblastis; species Cactoblastis cactorum. The sequence continues at coordinate 5,198 of JADGIL010017654.1, forward strand.
TCAGTATTGTGAATCATATGAATCCATTAATCATTTACTTGTGTTATGAAAAATGTAAAAGAATGTGATAGGTAATAATTTTTTATTTTATCGTCAATTTTAGGTGATGCTCTGAGGATTATCAACGCCGGCGGCTTTTACATAAACCATCAAAGAATGAGGAAAGTCGACGAAGTCATAACAGAATCTGCACACATTTTGCCGAATCTGACTTCTCTGCTGAGGGTCGGGAAGCGAAACTATTACATTGTTAAATGGCTGACATAAATAAACTGTTATGCTTCTGATGTCAGAATTTTTTGTGAATTCTACAATATCGTGTGTAAATTATGGTATATGAGTTTTACCGTTGTTTTACATGTAAAACTCGTAAAGGTGAAACTAGTTTAATGAAAACAAAATTGATTTTGGAATAATTGTAATAATATTACTTACAACAGAAGCTTGTATACTTGCAGTATATAATAATAAAATGCGTATCACATACAACGTCATAAATACTACATAACGTACTTAAGCCTAAATAAAGTCGCTGAAATATTACTATTAATAAAATTAATGCACAATCAAGTTATAAATATCATATTAAAAATATGGCCAGTTCTCATACAAGTGTTACGTTTATGCGCCCGCTCACGGCGAGGCTCTGTCAATACGTTTCCTAATATCACAAGGAATAATTGCAATTGCAAACTCTATATTGTACAATCTCGATACTTACTCGTCAAATTCTTATCGTATGAATAAAAAGCTAAATTGACCGATGTCTTTTTGGAATTTAAAGACTTCGGGATCGCCGATTATTTAAAAAATAATTGACGGCTACCCCACTCAAATATCTTATAACAAATTACAAAAATAAAGATGTACATATGTAATACTCGTTTCATGCAAATAAACACGTATTCATGTAGCGAATCTAAGACGGCCGATCAATAACGGGCGTCATCGTAGAAAATACAACATGTCAGTCTCTTTCGATTACAACTAGGACGCCTCGCGAACGGCGAACGAAATACCCGAGTGAGTGTAGAAAACATGAAAATAGCTCTCGCATGAAAACCTCTCGCGTAAAGTGACTTAAAACTAGGTGCTTTGGGTATTTCGCGGTCAGAACCGCGCGATGCGTCGCAGGGATAGCGTGAAGTTTACAAGTCGGTGCTCTCGTGCACGGCGTGCGGCGCTACGGGCGGAGGCGGGGCGGGGATGAGGGGGCGCGGCGGGCGGGCGGGGCCGCGGGGGGAGAGCGGCGCCTCGGAGATGCTGCCCTCCGACTGCGACAGCTGGCGGCTCAGCGCGCGCTCCTCCGCCGCGTCCCGCGCGCCCGAGCTGTGCGTGCGCTGCACGCCCGCCCGCGCGCCCTCCTCCTCCGGCTGCTGCCCCTGGCCCACCTGACGCGCAAACAGAAACTGTCGCTGATACCGTGACACTTTATCGATGGAGATCAAATATTGTGTGTGAAATGTCAGTCAGTGAAATGAAAATTAACATTATTGATGGTTTTTTTTTCAAGTACATAGTTGATTATCTGAAAGCCTTTGAGACGATATAATGTGTGAAATCTGTGCCAATGTATCGCAGTGAAATGGAAATTCCGAACTAAACGCCATCTATATTTGATGCATAAGCAACGCGACAGTCGACTGACATTATGCATTAAAATTTTACAAAGCCTCTAGACAGAGATTATTAATCAATAGTCACCTGTATGACCGTAGGATGGTGTTTGTCGACGGAGTAGATGTGCGTGCGCTCCAGCACGGTGGGCGCGGGGTCGGGCTCGGCGGAGCCGCGCGCGCGGAAGCTGTGCGGCCGCAGCGTGGCGGGCCGCTCTGGCACCGCCGGCTTGTGCCGCAGCTGCACCTCGCCGTCCTCTGCGCCGGACGCGGCTGCCGGCGCCGGAAGCACGGTGCGGGGCGCCGCCACTGGGGGCGCCGCCACTGGGCGCGGCGGCGGCTGCACGCTCGGCTTCACGACGGGCTGCGTGCGCGGCGTCGGCTTCTCGGCTCCGAGCGACGCGGGTCCGCACACCTCTCCGACCCTCATCCTCCCGACGACGCCGGTCTGCGCGGACGCGTTCTTCACCGTGAGCGTCCCCTCTTTGTCTTTCGAATTTTCTGTCTTCTCCTTCTCGAACTCGAGACTCTGTCGCCGCAGATCCAGAAGATTCTCCCGGCTGTTGCTGCGTCCGTCTTCCTTCAGCGCCTTGTTCTGTCTGTACGTCGATCGGTTGATCGTTTGAACGCCCGATATCACTTTTCCCGTGTCCGATATGACTGGCCGCGGCGGTTTCGCCGGCTTGTCTGTTTCCTTTGGTGAGCTGACGGCCTCCTTTTCTATAATGGGTTCGGCAGTCTGCGTTTGCGTTTCGACCTTCTTATTTTTATCCGGCGTGAAATTGGGCGGCACCGGCGCGTGCGGTTTATTTTTTCGCCTCAAAATAGGTTTCGGACTTCCGTGAGGTGGACTAGATTGATCGGATAGCGAGCTATTCGATTGGGCGTTTTTGATATTATTCTCTAATAATATTAAACTAGTGTCGTGACTATTGCTCCGCGAGTGACGACCAGTGGAGTCCGAATAATTCTTGGCGTTTACGTGAGTGTAATCGAACACAGATTTACTCATACTGTTGTAGTCGTCATTAGACTGTTCTTGCGTGAGCGAGGCGGGCTGATCGCCGAGGACCCACTCGTGCTCCGGCAGCAGATCCTCTCTGGTGAAAGTGATGAAGAAGTTTATGTCATCTTTGAAGAACCAGTCGGCGTGCTTTATGAGCAGCTCGACGATGCAGTTGACGACGGTCGTTATGTTCATGTCGAAGGTGCTTTCGTCGGCCGCCCAAAGCAGGTTGGGGGCGATCACGATGGCCAGGTTGGAGGGGGTCATCTTGTTGGTGCTTTGATTCTGGGTCAAAGCGGACAAAAACTTGATGAGATAGCGGAGGTTTTGATAGTTGGCTTCGGGAAGAAGGTGGATGGCCTCCCAGAGGGCGTTGAGGCGAGCCTGCTCAGAGGGGTGACGGGAGGCGGCGATGAAGTGGTCATAGAGGCGGTAGGTGAGCAGCGGCTCCGGCAGCTCCCGCAGATAGCTCTTGAGCGCGGAGGCCACCACGTGCACGTCGCGGTAGTCGCGCGGCAGCGGCACGCTGAATACCCCCGCATCAAGTGATAACTTCAGCCGACGCACTTTCGAAGTTCCTAGAAAGACGAGGCCAATATCAAGCTTTATTTTTATAAGTGTAAACTTTTCAATCAGCTCTTATTTACGGAACTGGTTTTCCGGGTTGAGTGCTTGGTCTCAAAAGCAATATCTACAGGCAAAGTAAAGATCCCTAACGCCATTGCATTAAGTTCTCTATTTGCCAGATATAAGCATCAGAATACATATTACTAGCGACACGGAAAAGCCATTATTCGCCCAAAAAAGAATTGTGTGGCCAGATATTGAAGAATGCACTCTTATTTCTCACACTTAAGAACTACAATTAATTGGATACTTACCTCCGGCGACGCGGAACAGCCCTTCTTCGTTGAGGGCGCGCTCGTACAGCACGCAGACGCACAGCTCAATGGGGAAAGCGATGGTGCGCCCGGTCACGCGAAGGTGCTCTTCTAAAGGATACCCGAACACTGGCTTTACGGAACTGTCGTCTGAAATTTAGAGTTACCGATTATTCATAGTAAATTGTTATATTAATATATTTGACAAAGGTTTGTTGTTATACTGGAATGGTTTGTTAGTGTAATAAAACTTTAAAACATTGTGTGCCCACATTGCCGGGATAGAGATTCAGAACCTACAGATGGATAAATAGAGACAAAAACAATCAAGAATTCAGCCATTTATAGGTATAAAACATGTTCTAAAAGCGAACAAAACAATTTTTTTCTACCTCACAAAACTAAATTGGATATAGTATTTGGGAAATAAAATGTTCAAATTATATCTAATTCCGATTCCATCGACCGAGAGAAATACGGTTTGGCGATGCGTGACCGTGGCTAAACTGCTCATTAAACTCAAGTAAAAGTACCACGAATTTCTGGAGGTCGTTGAGCTTGTAATCTGAATGCAATATAATGAAAATCACTTCAATACCCTGTTGAACGAAATTAATATTCGAGTACAGTCAGTATTTTGTTAAAGTTTACATTTAGGAGACACTATAAAACAGGGTGGTTGCAGAAAAAGCTCAACATAAGTACAAAAGAAAAACACAATTTCCCTCCTATTAAAAAGACAATTATAAATATATCAATAACTACCTTCTATTAGTAAAATCCCAAATTTTATGTAACTTCAAACTTTTATACGGCTTCATTTTCAAAATCCTGTTTTATTGCGTCTCAATCTCTCAATAACAGACAAATTTAATATATTAACTGTCATCCTTTATTTGTTTATATATATATTTCTATTTGAAGCTATTTCTATTCTATCATTACATTATGTTATTTGGAAGCGAAGACATCGCTGCACCATAAATAGAAGCAACAGGAAAAAGGACCATTGTTTAACTGATTAAGGACGACGGGGGCGAAAACGATAGCTACGATATTTAAATCATTGAACGATTTTATTTTTCGATTTAGCATTCGCGCATTAATGCCTCAACTGCGAGCCGTAAAGAGACGGTTTTAATAATAAAAGCTCATTTATCAAAGCATATTAAAATGTATGTACGCAAGAAGTCAGATATAAACGACAATTATTCGCTCCATTGCCGCCAAACATTCATGTCAATTAAGTTTGTTATCTTAGCAGTAGGTTTCAAGATCTGGGCCGCAATGACACATCTCTGTTATGACCGTTTTACATTACACATAGTACTGTTTGAATATGAATAGTCTTACATTTTGGGTTAATGACTATGGTCACTTGGTTTTTACATAACGATTTCGTAACATGTAATTCGTTTGCCGCGAGTTCGTAGAAAAATTAAATTGTCAAATCAAATATAGTATAGGTACCTGATGATGGATTTTATATACATTATCTGCTTGCGGAAACATACTTATTCGCATACCAGATATATAGAGTAATACTGTAGTGATAGTCAGTTGTTTTTGCCTTTACGAATCCCCAGATGTACCAGTACATCAATATCCTATGATTGGCATCCCAGCTGATAAAACATATCTTAAACTCAATCTAATATTGATAACTTTTAGGATGTGATAAAACTATATACTAAATGATTTTAACACTCGGATTCTAAATACTTAAAAGTTATATTAAATTTATATGTGTATATTCTATTTGACGAGTTCTTTGGCGTTATGGTACAGTATTTACCACTACCGATGAATTCAATTCGGTCAGGTCATAGAGATTAATCTTCAACTTTTAAATTTTCTGGTTAGCTTGAGTCTTGAATCTATAATGTATTATTAATAAATGTTTTATTTAAAAAATATAATGTTGTTGTGTATGTAAGTTTCGAACTTAATTTATTTGGGACTGGCTTAATTTGTGATTTGTTCTTATACAAATATTATCTATATTTTTATCTCGATTACATTTTCAATTGAGTTACATAGTTATTCAAGGGCAAGACAATAAATTTTAATATATTTTCTCTATATAATACATAGGGTTTAAAATTCGCATAATGTACTTGAAACTAGTGCTCAAATGTATACCAAATGCATTTTGAGTTATTTATAATACTACTATTTTCTATGCTATTTTATTAATAATGCTGTAATATTTTTTATCTACAATAAATTTTAATAACATTTTATATATTGTGACATTTTATCCTTCTGACATTGCCCTTTCTGCTTCACCATTGTTATCATTTGTCCTCAAAATAAATATCTAAAATTATATTATGAAACATGCCATATCGGTATATGTACCTATTATGTATATTCAATATTTTGCCTGTTTAAAGTTTTGAGTGGAAAAACTACTAGATGAAATTTGATGCAGTTTCTACAGTTGTGTTGTAAAAGTTACTCGCTCACTTAAAATATGGACGCAGGTTTCATCTTTATATACAGCTTAGAAACCGAAATAACAGTAGTAAGTTGTGCGCGGGCGAAGTCGCGTGCATAAAGCTAGTTATTAATAGTAATGACAAGTTTGTTTTGCATCATAATGTGGAGGATAGCCTCTAAGTAGTTGTATAAGAATATTTATCCATCTTATTTTATTGACAGGTTAAGAAGGCTTAGTCGCAAAACGTCTCTTTCGCAAAATGCCCCCTTGTTTTAGTTTAGGAATAGACAAAAAGTAGTGAAAAGGCAGAACCGTATGCCAATACCACAATAGATTTCTGGATGAAATTGTGCATTTTTTGGCAGTTTCCGATTAAACGTGTGCTATTGTGTTGCGATTAAACTGAAAGATCTTTTCTCGTGTTAGCTCTCCACAAATCATTGTATAAGCTTTCCCCATCTACGTACGATAAACAACTAGACTCACAATCCCGCTAAAATGTTCCCTCTGCAAAACTTATAAATGTAATTAAATGAGCAACTTCAACTGGTTCCGTTAGTTTGACATGGCTTCAACATGCACACATTATGACTTATTTTCTAATACACGATTCTGGACATGGAACTTTGTCGAAATAATCATATTAGTTGTCATTTTTGTTGAAGTGAGGATGTTTTTTTGTTTTTTATTTGGTCAGAACTGTAAATCTAGTTTTTATTGTTGATCGAAGGCTTTCCCAAACTTTTCTAGGTTGATTAGTCATCACTGATAGATTCCTTTCCTTCACTTTCCTTTTCATAAGTTTTCTTTAAATATGTAGATCTTCTTTCTTATGTGTTCCTATGGTGATACATTTTTTCCAATTTTTACACAGTCATTACATTAATATGCAAGTTCCTACATATTGTACCCACACTGTTTTATACAGAATGTTTGTCTGTCTCTCTGTATGTTAGTACGCGGATCAAGCAAAAACTACTGAATGGATTTTGATGCGGTATTCACATTTGTATTGCAGAATCTAACTTAAAATATAGCACTTGTTTTACCTTGATACAGGCTGCTTAGAGCCTAAGATATTGACAGTAATAGACACGCGCGGCCAAATTCGTGGGCATAAGTTAGTTATTATTAAAAGGAGAAGTACTCACTTATAAATCTTTCTAATTCTGGCACTGTGTCTTGCAAGGAATGCAGTGCTGACTCATGGTAAGCTCGCTGTAATTTAACGTACTGTAGCAGGGTGTGTGCCAGCTGTGCTTCTTTGGCGACAAGAGCGAACATGTCTGCTGCAAGAGCATCACGAGCCGCTTCCACTCGGATGCCCGCCTCTTCTAACTCTTCTCTTGCCGCATTCAACTTTGTTGGGTTTTCATCTTTTTGACGCTCTAAATGCTGTGAAGAATTAAATAATATAAATATGGGGTCAAAACACACTGAGTTAATCCCAATACTAATTTCAAGGCTTGTATTATGGGAAAATATGTCAATTATAATAATTTATAAAATACACATATACACATTATAAGAATTTTGTTTATAATGACAAAATGGTTTAAAATAGACTCTATAAATATTTAAGACGTTTAGCCCGCGGCTTCGCTCGCGTCAAATTCAGGGGTAAGAGACTAGAAAGAGACAAAAAGTAGCCTATGACACTCACTGGCCCTTCAACTATCTCCACATAAACAAATCACACTAATCCGTTGCTCTGTTTTAACATGAAAGAAGGACAAACAAACACACTTTAATATTTATAATATTAACATAAACTTATTAAATATTAATATACAAACATAAACTTTTGCATTTATTGGAACAATGAAATTAAAAATTAAATGATTTTCTCAAATCAAATACAGCAATGATGTCTATTAAATGCTTATCAACTTCAGTTACATATTTGATCAGTCTTTTGTCAAATCATAATTATTAATTTGATGAAACAAATGAGAATTGTTAATTAATATTGTCAGTATACTTGATACTTGCTGCTTGCTTAGTGCTTACTTGAAACTTGCTAGCTGCTGACTCTTTCTCGCTAATGAGCCTACTAAGCTGCTTCTTAGCTTTCAAGATGGCTGGCAAGTCTTGGTCTGTTATTGTTGTAAGTGGCGCACACACCAACTGTTCTACCTTCAATTCATGCTCAGCAATCTCGTTGGCGAGGAACTTCTCTGTTTTACCTACAAATTAAAGTGAATGGTGAAGATCCGAAATTCATGTCATTGAGTCAATATTTTTCACATAGAAGCTAAATTATTTTACACAATCTTAAGTTTAGTAATGTTACTGAAAGTTTAAAAATTTTATGTTGGTAGAGAAAATATTTTGGAACAATTTACAAATTACTTCACTTACCACATTCATGTAAAATAAATTTCAGTATACTGTCATCATCATCAAAATTACTAGCTTCACACATGGAAAGGCCAAGAAGGTATTCTGGAAGTTTTTTCAGCCGTTTCTCCCTTGCTGCAGGATCTTGACCTTGGGTGCTCCCTGCAGCTGTTGCCAGCCGTTTGCTGATGAGTTGCAGGGCATGCCGGAGGTTTTCTACCTTCCTGTCAGCTGTCTGTAGCTCATCAGTCAAACCTTCATTTTTTCCTGATCTGTTGAGGTAATTTTTATTCTTAAAATAAAAAAGACACTGGACAAATTAAAAACTAGCTATTACTTATTTCTTCCAAAATGACTTATGATTGTAGAACAAGCTTTACTATGTCTTTAAATTTACTTCAATTATATACAGATTTTTAAACTGCAAACAAATTAATACATGTAATAAATTGATATAATAAAAACAAATAAAACTTCTACTATAAAAAATAATTATCTTACTTTATGAGTACTTTAAACATTTTAACAATAAATATTTGGACATATTATGTGTATTTTCAAGTCAATGAAAAAATAAGTCATTTTAATTTCAAGGCGAAGAATAGTATTTCGATATTATAACACAAATGATGAATTTGTGATACCACCCACACTTACAAATAATCATCTTATCTATAATGTTGATAAAAATGTACATTCAAGTATATGCTTACCTTGAAAACGTCTGATCCGCTAGTTGTTTCACTCTGTAAAACTGTTTCTTCATTTTGATAAAGTATTTTCTTAGATTTTATTGAGATACCACAAGGTCATTGGACTTAGCCTGTAGCAAAATAATAAAACGATCTAGTCGAGATCTCACTAAAAAGAGCGTAATGTCAGCGCGTCAATGAGATCATCCTGCAAGGAAACCGTAGGACAACATATACCACTAAATCTTGTTTTATAAGGCACAACATTCCCATAAGATTTCAACAATATTAATTAGCAGTTATTGTAAGTGTGTTCCAGAATTATATAGATAAAACACTGTATGTATTTTCACGAATCTAATGAATCAAGAAGACATCAAGAAAAATAAATTTAACTGATCATAAGCTAAAAACAATGACGTTTTAACTTTTAAAAGTGATGTAACTAAGTTGATCGATTTAAATCTATTTCTAGTTTTCTGAAGAATATATCATACAATTAACATGTTATTCATCTATTTATAATTAAAAAGAGAAGCTTTATAATCATAACATAATATAAAACAAAGTCGCTTGTAGGAGTGGGCTTTATATATCATAAATTGTTTTCGTAATGATACGACCGAAACAAAACGATAACGTTATGGGTAGATTTGACAGCCATCTTTTTTCATAACGCAATAACGCCACCGCAAAGGTCGTTACAGTGCGTTTCAACATGATATCATAATGAATGAACCATAACGGAGCGTAAACGTCTATACGAAACTAAAAACCGTATATGATATATGTTTTTAAATGTAAAAAGAAAGCTATAAATATATAATTATTTAAAAATACTAGAATTTATATTGGAAAAAAGATGAACTTTTAAATACGTCTGCATATATACAATTATTATACCTGTAAACTTTTATAATGTACAGAAAAAGTGTGAAAGTTTATTTTACTTTATAAATAATAAATGCGTAAATAAACGAACTCGTTGTGTAAACCGAACCCGTTTTACAATATATTTGGACCCTGTCGTTGTGGAATAGATCGTTTCAAAATAGACGTTTTGTATAACGTTATAAGAACGACGGCAACGTTTCGATATGTTATCTATAAAAAGCATAACGACATACATAGCTAGTCGCTTGCTTATGCTTAGATCTTAAAAAATGACACACTGGATTTCCATGTTTTTTTTTAAATAGAGTGATTCAAGAGGAAGGTTAAGGCTTCGCCCGTGTGATAGGTGCTACTAGTATATTATCTGTGATTTATAGTTTTATTTTTATATATTTTGTTTTACTTTAAAACGAGGACTAATTTATATTCAAGTGTAAGCACCATTGAAGTATAAAAAGGTAAACACTAGTAACCACAGACAATCTGTTGTCAACTTTCAATCCGTCAACGTCATGATAATTTGTTGTGTGTTGACAAATGATTATTTACCTACTTCATGTTTACATTCAATGAAAATAAAATGAAAGGAAACTGATAAAAGAGTGGTAATCGGTATTGTGCGGGAGCTGCTTGGTATTGTGATTGTCGCAGAGACTCGGAAGCGGCTTCACGGACCGTGTGTGCAGTCGATCTCGGAATTTTTGTTATATTTTCTGGCAAACTTATATATGACGTAGGACTCACTGCTTTGTTTCCTGTAGAAGTTCAGTTTCACTATTATCAGAGTACTTTTATAAAACATCCACAATGGATCGAAAGTTTGTTAATGTTATTCTACTTGGATTTGGATTTATGTTCGTGTTTACGGCATTTCAGACTTTGGGAAATATAGAGGTATGTTATTTTGTTTGCTTCTATAACTTCTTTGTTGACTCCTGCTGATATTCATATTCTATTTTCAGCATAAAGAACTCTATTATAAAAATCAGGATGTAATTTATGGTATCAGCAGATTTTAATCGAATCTAATTTAAAAAAGTTTTAATGATAAAATTTTTTAAAGATGGTAATTATTTTTATTTTAGTAAATAATTTCTATTTGTCGTTACTAGCTTGTTGGTTGATATTTTATGGTTTAATTAAATAAATAATTTATGGAACCTAAAATATGGTCTTGGATAACTGTTTCAGTATGTATTTAATTTAGTTGTTGAGTAAAGTTGTTAGTATCCTTTAATACAATAATCCAAATCCAATAATAAAAAGTACTTTAGGGCTTTAATAATTGGGTGATTTTTCCTTATATAAGTTAAAAAATACCTTTAGTATCATGTAAAACAAAATTGTTTCAATTAAATTGATTTATCTATTACAAATGCACAAATAATGTTTCTAACATATTAAAACATTCATATTACTGATGAAGGTAATTTTTTTTAAATATATAATACAAATTTAAAATTTATAAAGTTTGCATTCAAATCTCATAATCATAATAAATAAATGATGACTATTTCTACTGCATCTTAATCAATTTATTGAATCAATATTGCATCAGGAGTATAAAACTGGGAGATATCAATGTGATTGTTAAAAACAGGTTTCTTAAGGCAATCATGGGTAGTTTTATACTCATAGCTCAGTGCATTGTCATTTTGTATGATCCAAGAATACTGAAAGATTTACACACATAATTACAGCTGTTCTACATATGTACATATAAAGAGTATATATTATTTTCATCCTTTGTATGATTTATTTCAATGTGCTTTTGTTTAATTTGTTGTTGTCTTTCTTATTCACACAATAATAATAAATACAGGTGGTAATCAACTGTATAAAATAATAAAAGATAATATATGTGAAAACATATGTTATCTTTTATTATTTAAATTACCGATTAAATGATGGAGCCAGAAAATAAGTTTATTTTGTTTTGAACCTTTTATGGGAGCTAATTTTCAAGGGAAGACATTTAAAAAACAAAATTTCCTTTTTTTAAATCAATGTAAAATACATTATGTCAGCTGATTATTTTCACTCGCAAAGTGTAAAAGTCAAGGATAAAGTCTACGAAAAGGGGATTTTCCCCATAGGAGATAGCCAAGCAACCTGTTGCTATATCTGAATCTCCATTCCACCAGTGAGCCCACCATTATGTTAAGCATGGCTTTCGAATCTCACGTCTCTTAGCTCCGTCTACCCTGTAAGCAATATTCTTACGACTTTCGTAAAAGAGCAAAAAGATCTTTCCAAATATAATTATCGTAAAGCTTGACATTTTAGAATATGTACATACGTCTTAACTAGAGTTTCACCATGATTGTCCTTGGTTGGCTATGTCTTGTTGCCTCTGGCCACGTTCAATCAACATTTTTATATCAATCAAAATTTAAAATGTGTTCTTATTCAGTACTAAAAAAAATTCCCCTTAAAGGACAGCTTGCAAAGTAAGTTTACCTATTTTCTCCAGACATCATCATCTATTTTAGACCTTTAGTTCCTAAAAAGGGAAGTTTAAGGAGTGTATGCTTGAACCCAGCTTACCAACTGTCTGCATTCCATTAAAATTGGTACAGTTAATAAGCGGTGAAAGCGCAACAGATATCAAATCTAATCTATATTCTAACTTTCGCCTTTATAATATTAATATTTATATAATATGGATAAAAAGGACGTCGTTCCTAAGCCCTCTTTAGTTGCTTCCTTGATTTCGTAATGTTATTGCAACTTTTTTGCTAACTAGGGGGCACTTAAATTAATCGTTGCCTAGCAAGCAGGTTTTACAAGTTGTCTATAATGAGATTGAGTTATGTATTTGAAAGTGTCATTGGTGGGTATATACATATAATGCATTATTAATTTATTACCATTGACCTCTAAACCAAACCTTTACGTGATATACGCATTCTAAAATTATTTTCGCTTGTTTTCTGTCTACATTAAAAACAAAGTAAAATTAAGATTATATCAGACTAAAAAAAATTAATATTTATACTCGTTCAAGGTTTCATAATTTACCTTCTAAATCACATAGACTAATTTCGTTTGCAATAACAAAAGGTTATAGGTTACTAGTTCAATAAAGATATTTATAATGGAAGATATAAAACGTGGAAAGTGTAAATAAATATCAATCATTTGTAAGCCAGGAAACAGGGTGACTAATTAATTAGGTGTAAAGGGGACGCGCTCATAACAATAACAATATTATATATTGACGGCTTTTATTTTTTCATTATTTTTATTTTGTATTACTGATGACCGCCCCGGGGTTTCACCCGCATTGCCCCTGTTCCTGTGGGAATAACGGGATTAAAGTCTATAGTCATAGAGGTTCCTTCCTGGATGAATGGACAATGTATCACTGAATAATTGTTTAGATCGGGCCTGTTAGTTGTTTCTGAGATTAGCGCGTTCAATCAAACAAACAAACAAACAAACTCTTCCCCTTTATAATATTAGTTCAGATTAGTCTAGATAATTGTTGTAATTGCTAAAATAAAGTTGGATGATTGTGCCCCAATCGCACCTTATCACTTCGTAGATTACGAAATTACGAAAAATATTTGAAACGGACAGATCACCAGGATTCTGTAACCGAGATTTTGGCAATTACTTTCTTGTTCATTATTCGCAGTCTAACGGCAATTACTAATTGTGATCGAAAGGTATCTGGAACTTAAAGAATCTCCACGAATAACTATATAAAGATTACATTTGTACTAAATATACAAACCTCCTAATAAGTATTCAGTGATTATTGAACAATGATTACATGAGTTTGAATTTAACTTTGTAAAGTTACAGCCAGGTTGTGTCTGGTTTTTATGAATAACATTCCTCACAAGATTCCATCAATGCACCATAAGTGCCAGTCGTTTGTTTTACTGATTTTCATGTTCCAATTTAAGGCAGACAGTAGTTACTCTTGTTAGAGCTATTCGAAATAAAATGTATATTCCTATGTCATTTTCTAAGCCTCAAATTATCTCCATACAAATTCACATCTGTCCGTGACTCTATTTTACGTAAATGCAAGACATACAAACGAATAGACACATTTTGAGAATTAATAATTTAAATATGAATTGTTAAGTTCTTGTTTATCTTGTTTTAATATTGGTCACACCAAATCAAAATTTGTTTTTAAACATAGGTAAAAAATTATTGGTGATAAATATTGCTTGTATATTTAAATAAAATATCTTTCCAAGTGAAAATCATGTTTTTACTTTGATTAAGTCAAGAGAAAAAATCAATACAAAAAATATGACAAGTAAAGAACAATAAATCCAGGAAACCAAAGAGCTTTTGTTACAACAAATATACATAAATATTTTACAGTAAGATCACTATATTTATAGCGTACAAATATTTTAAAATATTAAAAATGTAGAAAGTGATATTGTTATTAGGTACTACATATTGCTGCCGGCGCATGTCCTTTCTTAACCATGCAAAGCTGAGATCAGTTCAGTTTGTTGACACCGTCCGATGTTGTGTAATGATTTATTGAGATCATCGGCCGAGATTTACTATCCGCCAATTGGTTGCATAACTGCTGTTTTGTACACATCTAAGTGGTATAGGAGGCCGCAAAGCGATTGTTGTAACTAGCAGCACAATAGGCGTTTACGACGAAGTTCTTGAATAGGGTATTTAACAAGTTTTCAAAAACTCAAATTGTTCATTACTTTATTAAATATCTATATTTCAATTAAGTCTTTGTAAAATTCTTTATTCTCTATAAAAAATGTCTTCAAAGTTTTAACTATATAAACGCCGCGAAAACGTAGTCACGTGATTGGGACGTAACCTGCAGGTAAGCTTTGCCACTGACAAATTTAAAAAGTTGATATTGGCAGAATCAACGTGTAATGGAAAAATGGAACACAACACATTCCATTACATTGGTATTTTCGGCGTCGACATTTCGAGCAGCGTCCAGTTTCGCGGTTATTTGGAAGACAAGGCCAAATTGGCCTCAAAAAAGCTGGGTGTCCTTGGTAAGGCGAGGCGTTACTTTACACCTTCACACCGCCTCCAACTCTTCAAGGCCCAGGTGAGGCCCCACGTGGAATACTGTTCCTACCTCTGGGCTGGGGCACTCCAGTATCAACTTCTTCCTCTGACCGCGTCCAACGTCGGGCGGTTCGAATCATCAACGACCGAGACCTCACCAATCAATTGGACAGCCTGGCGCTGCACAGAGATGTGGCATCTCTGTACGTTTTCTACAGAATTTATCACGGGGAGTATTCTCAGGAGTTGTTCAAGTACCCGCTGTAGAATTCCTACACCGTACTACCCGCCGCAGGCTAAAGTTTCATTCGTTCCGTCTGGAGGAATGGCGGTCGACCACCGTACGTTTTAAAAGAAACTTTATACCACGTACGACCACACTGTGGAACGAACTGCCTGCAGCGGTATTTCCGGACCAATACATCGGAACCTTCAAGAGAAGGGCGTATAAGTCCTTTAAACGCCGGCAAACGCTCCTGTGACCCCTCGGGTGTTGCAGGTGTCTATGGGTGGTGGTGATTACTTAACATCACGTGACCCGCCTGCTCGTTTGCCTTTCTCTGTCATAAAAAAGAAAACAATCTTTCGACTGACATTTATTGGCATTTGTTATTTATCTGTGTACTGGCAGATGATGTCATTCGACATTGTGTTCTTTTAATAAAGTGATAAAACATGGAAATTTAATAATTTTAAATTAGATCGTTTAAAAGCATCACTTTATATCTTAATATAATTTGTTGTTTAAACTACTTTAAAACCTGTTTACTTTTAGATAAAAATGTGATTGATCAATATTTTTATTGTAGTGTGTGTAACTTAAGTATATTATATGTATGTATATACAAGTGCTCTAAATGAATTTTTAGTATATAATTTATATCTACAGCATCTACCTAAGTACTTCGCCTATTCATATTTGCGATCTTAAAATTGCGTCAGGTAGTTTCAAGTTATAATATTCACATTCTCAGTTTACGTTTTAAAATGTTATTTTACTATGTTATACTATTCATATATTTTTAAAGGATCATTATATAAATAATTCATGGATATTGCACGGTTATTGAACGTCCGTCATGCATACGTGTATGTACATGTAGTGGCATTAACTATTTGCAAATTAGTTGATATTTTCTTGGTATAATCCTAACTTACTATTAAACGAGCAATATTTGTATATATATTTTCCACTCGTTTTCGGAAACGGCTCTAACGATTTCGTTGAAATTTGTTATTTAGGTGCTCAAGGGGGCAGAAAATCGATCTGGCTAGGTCCCAAGTTTGGGAAAATTCGTTTTTCCCATATTTTCACACAAAAGTATTTTTCCACATACGTACGAATTGTTAATCCAGTAGTCAACGTGCTTGCCTATCACGTCGGCTTTCTAGGTTCGATTTTCAATTATAAAAAGTTTTCCTTTTTTTGTGTTTGGAAAAACAAAAAACAATTTTTTCGTAGTGTATCATTTTTAAATATAAAAATAGAACATTAAAAGTGTGCTTATTAATTTATTTCATACAGATTCTGATGTCATTAAATACCTTCTATACATCCAAAAGTGTACACGAAATAAGCAAACAAGTTTTACAGTTAAAACATGCTCCATTGTGCATAATATGACCACAGATAATTATAATACAATTTCTATGCATTACATGCATGTATGTATATACATTATGCATTCGCTTGCAGACCTGATCTTAGATATTGTTTTTGAAGGTGCTCTTTTAAGAGATATTGGTGTATCTTTTCATATAAAGAACTTGATAAACGTTTTATTTAACTGAGGATTTATCACAGTTTCTATAAATCGATAAGCTCAAGGATTTGTTTGTATTTAATGTGGGTCAGTTGAGATTTACTGATGATACGTATGTTGTCAAGGGTTTGTTCAATGTAATGTCACGTTCTACATTCGGCACTTTAACGAGCAGCTTATCAATTAGATTGGTTAAATACGTATATACTATATCTCTTGACCTGTAGTCTACTTGTAGCTTCAGAAAGTCTTATGTTTTCAATCTTACTTTTGAATAATATTGAAAAAACTCAAATAAAAAAATACATTTATCTCTTGTTACTCATTCACTTCTCAATCACGAATCACGATTTAGATGAAATTAAGTACCTATGTACCTAAAATAGCACACAATAACACATATCCCCAAATAGATAATGTTTAGTGTAAAACCTCATAATTTAAGAATTTCATATTACGTACTTCTTCAAATTAAATCGCTTTAAAAGTGATTTAATTCCGGTGCAACAGCCTACAAGGATTCGTGGCCTTCTCAACGATATACTTCCGCTACGTTCGAACTTTGATCAATAAAATATACGCTTTGTGTTTTCGAATATACTGCTAAAATCTTTTCAGCCAAGTCAGAGGAAAGATTATATTAGCAAGTAAATTATTATTTCCTCTTGTGTGTTTTATTTTTCTAGAACCTTATCGATGTTTCTAAGTTTACGCAATTTCGCTACCATCTATTAGCTCTCAGAACTTCTCGGATATACTTTTCCAAGTACATATAAGGTTACCTTGATTCCCTTTTAAAAAAGGACCAAAGTTATACCTAAATATTTCTGTGTTGCCATCACCTACACTTTAAAGGTACTTATAGACTATAAAAAACGCATGCTCTTTTTATCTTAGCAATATTTTATTATGCAACAACAATGCCTGTAAAGTTCAATATTTTCGATTACTTTATTTCGAAATATTGTGTCAGATAAAGTGTCGTTAACTTTCCCTTGTTTCTTTATTTGGGATTTTTCTGATATCATCATGCCAATAAATTCGATAAGTAACAGCAAGGGATAAAGTTTAAGGATGTAGGTAGGGTTATTGCCCGTCTGCGGCTGAACCAAAGTTTTGGTTTATATTTATTTTGTTTTCCTTTGTCCCATTTAATGCTTCTTAAATAAAACTAAAATGATTTTGATATTATTAATGCGTTGTTGAATTAATATTGTTGGCATGATTGAGACTATAAAAGCTATACGAAATGGCAAACGATATTTTATGTGCGTTTGTGTAATGTGTGACAAGACCAAAATAACACGGAATCATAATACTTCATAAGAAATATTCTTAGTATAACTAGAAACAAGATTGAAAATTGTTACGGTACTTGGAGGACCAAATTTTAATTTTATTCTCGTATGTTACTACCACATCTATAAATAATCATCTACAATACAAATTTTCTTTTTGTTCAGAAATAAAAAATAGATCAGTACATTCTGTACCTCAAGAGTAACTAGTTCTATGTTAATTCAAATATCGTTACCCTAGTTAGATCAATGGGTTTAAAGTTGCGTTAGAAGACAAATGCAACGGTGCATTGAATGCAGCAAAGTTACTCTCAAGTGAAAACCGACTGGACAGTGCATTAAACACTGTACAAGATATTTCTTATCTTTATAGTGAAAGTTTAATATGTCGGTGGAGAAATTTTCTTTATTTCAAATTTCTCTACCAAACCTTATAAGGTTTTCATTATTGTTAAACTGGCCGTCCGCTTGTGGCTATGCCCGTGTGAAATTCAGTTATATCGCACAATTATCAGATAAAATCTCCTTCCTAGATCCTATGCCCTTCTCAGAATCTTAAAATAGCCCCATACCAAAGTATTTCCGAAGATTAGCCTCTACATACAAAGTTAGAGACTACCTCTATGATAATATTATAGAAGTATTTTAGAATTTAGATATAAAAATGAAATTTAAGTCGCCAATCAGAGATGCATAAAATTAACAGTTTTGTTGGTTTCATCATATACATAAATTAAAATTTTATGCGACTGATAGGAAAGTTTATTGAAAGAATATACACAAACGAAAGTAGCCAGAAAATTAGATGAAAGCAAAATTGACAAAAATGTCCAAACTGGGTAATAAAAAATTCTTTAATCCTATTTAAAATTAAATTTGTCAAAACCTTGACCCCTGATCGTGCCAGATTTATTCAAGGCAGAGGTCACTTATCTTTACTGTCTCACAGCTTCGCCGAAATAATATTTATGTAGACGTATAATTAATGAATCTTCTTTCATCACAGCAGATGGAATGTGCATTATATTATTTTTTCTTCAGAGTCATATTATGTGAATAATAATTGCAGTAAATGAGAATCTGTTTAACACACTCAAATACCGAATCAAAATTATTCGTTGATTCGGTTAAATGTATATTTTTTGTATAAATAATTCTAATATGAGTGAAGCATTCATTCTGAAGCAAGCAAAAGTCATTTTTGTACCAGTAAATTTTTACGAGGGTGCACTATGTATCTTTATTACTCTTTCAAAACTATTGGTCGTAGTTAGAATTTGGTACACGAGTAGCATGTTCTGTATGACCTGGAATACAAAGCACATAGGGAGTTTTAATCTCGAAATTTCTACGTGGGCGGAACCTAAAAACTTAAATTACTTAATTATAAATAATATAGAGACAAATTACACAGATTGAAGTAGCTCAAACTAAGTTCGAGTCTTGTGTTATGGGATACTAACTCAAAGATGCTATATTTTATAACAAATACACATATACCATGTATATCCAAGACCAAGACCAATCAGTAAAACTGTCGTTTTCCATTATGACCTGAACGGAGATCGAACCCAGGACCTTTTAATTAGCGGTCAGGGACAATAACCGTTACACCACCGAGGTCGTCAAATGCACATTCCGTCTTCAGTGATCAAAGAACATAAATTAATTATAGATACGTCTACGAGTATTTTGTCAACAATTCGAGGCCATGACCTGATACATCTGTGTTTTTTTGTCCACAGAAAACTGTTCTAGACAGTATAAGCCAGGATGACAGCTCTTTCACGGGCGATGGGTATACTTCCCTGGCCATCATCTACGCTACCCTGGCCGTGTGCAACTGGCTGGCGCCCTCCGTCATCAGCATCACTGGACCTAAAGGCGCTATGGTCATTGGTGGGATCACGTATTTGTAAGTTACGAACAGGAATTTAATTTATCATAATCGTTATAATTATAACACAACACCGGCGGTGTTTGGATTGGGTGATTAGTGTTGCAATTTTAAATTAAGGAATAAATGTAAAGTTTAAAAAATATAAGTAGAAGTTTTCCTCATTTCGTTTTCCATAACCTGGGATGAACTGTCCTATACTTATAGCACTTATAGTTATGTCAGTGTTTTCTCCATTGCTTAGGATCCAATAGGCTGTAAGAATACTTTCACTGCTAATTTCCAGACCAGCAACTCCAGCAAGTGAGACGTACGTTACTTAATGGCACAACATTATCATGGTAATGTGAAATTATTACGTTGGCCACTTCTCTGTGATAGCTGCATTAGTGATATTAGTATAGATCTATAGAAAATTGGATAAGTTTGATTACCGATATCTGCACAAATTTAAAAAAGTGAGTGGTATCAGGTTGTATTGTGTAATCTTCTAAACGCTGGTCCGATTAAATAAACAGTCACCATAAGAAAGCTACCTCATCTAGAAGAAAATAGGATACTTTTTATTCCGTAATTCCCTCGGGAATGAGTACGGCAGCCCTGTTGTTACCGCGGGATGCTAGTATATGTATAAGTACATGCAACACTACTATCCATAGCTCATAAATAACTATCGATACCGACTCACGTAGTTACGTAGTCAACTTAATAAAAGTCTGGATTAAACTCTGAATTTCACCGCATTATCAAGCGATCTTGTGTGCGATCGTGTATGTCAAACAATGCACGCATAGGCAAATTAATCTATATTACCAAAGAATAGAGTTTAGTTTACACGTAACCCTATTATACTACGCCTATAATAATAGTAGCGTTACTTTTCACACAGTTCACTATACTAGTTTATGTGCTTGGATATTGTCTATTCAGTCATGCGGGGAACAACAACAGTTTGCTTGCATTTTGTTCTAGGAATTGACCAGATTTCACCACAATAATTATGCTCTAAACATGATTTACAATAGATTGACCAACAAGACAATTTTTTTTGTAATGGAATATAATATACCTATTTATAGTGTTATTAGAATTAATTTACAAACCGGTTTCTATAGTGTAGGCTGTAAGATAAATAGGAGGTATCTTATCAACGTACCAAAGTTTCAGAACTAAAAAGAAACTAAAAAGGTATGTTACAAGTTTTGAAGATCTTAGTGGCCTTAAAAACATTTGCTTAACACTAACTACTTAGATATCTTTTTCCAATCTATCCTTTGCTTACGAAATGACAGGGTTTCATATGTTATTCTTTGCCGTAATGATAGTGGATATTCCTTCTTACGAGTATAACGTCGCACGAATTTTATGATTTTTTTACCGCTACCTAACTTGTCAAAAATGGTGGCGCCACCTAGTGTGGGTACACTTAAAAGTTTGATTTTTTATTATTATTATTCCTCAGATAGGTATGTCCAAATTCAGCATTATATATGTAATATTAACTTGTATATTTTAAAAATCACTTGTCACAATGTCACACTCCGTCGACCCTATTAAAATGACGTAATTTATGGATAATGGCCCATGATAAATAAAAAAGGATTTCTGAAAATTTTCTTTTTTTTTAAATTACGTTTTCAACCATTTGGTTTTCAAGGCATAACTGCTAAATAATTTTTGATGAATTTTGGAACGAACTGCCTGCAGCGGTATTTTCGGACCAATACGAAATCGGAACCTTCAAGAAAAAAGGACGCTTCTGTGACCTCCCGGGTGCTGCAGGTGTCTATGAACGGCGGTGATCACTTAACATCACGTGACCCATCTGCTCGTTTGCCTTCCTCTTTCATAACAAAAAAAGTTGAGAGCCGAGGTCAACCATAGGCCGCGGCGCGGGATAGCTACTTTTTATTAGTTTGACTAAGTGCATTAGTACGCATAGAATGTCATTTATGTGGGATCCGCTATGTCAACACTACTCGCATGTTAATTGACGATGGACTATGAGACACGGCGCTCTTTTCCAATATTTAGAAATTCTATTTATCAAAAATTATTTATGCCTGTTTCATATTGCAGGTGTATTGTTTATATTATTGTAGGTTGTGTATTACGTAGTATAAGTAGCCTTCAGTTTCCTGAGTGAGTTCAGTGGGCGGTGAACGATGAAGCTCCGCGCTTTTTTCCAATATGTACAAATTTTACCAGATTTTTTTTAGCTGTGTCATATTGTAGGTGTATTGCACTTATTGCGGGTTGCATCTAATAAAGTATAGTTTTCAGTGCGCTGAGTAATGACTGGTTGTATGAGATATATTTCCTTTACATGAATTTAAACTCCGAATCAATTCCAGCAGATACATATTAGTTACCACCAAAGGAATTTTAATGGGTAAAGCAAGCATGGTGCTTTAGAAGTAAATTGTAGATATTAAATTGTCTTTGGTCTTTTAATGCACAAAGAAAATAAAATAATACACACGTGAAACTGAATGAGCTGTGCTATGCACGACATTTTTGCTTACTTTAGATCATATGATTAAAACAGTGGTTATAGTAGAGAAGTTTCTAACACGTTGGGCTTGACATAATTAAGATATACATATGTAAACCTTAGAACTGTCTAGTTGAAAAGGCTTTAATTAATGCTTTCGTCAAGATTCCTCATCACCAGTCCACACTACTTAGCATACTTTTGGTATTAGGCCTGTAACCTAAAGAGGTTAAGCGTGAACATTAATTTTAATAAATAGTACTTATGTACAACCGGATGTTAGACTGCAGGGACGAGGTAACTTTTTTATTGTGGTATGCAGCGTCGTATCAAGATCTATGTACATACATAATGCCATATTGCGCAAGTTTCCTTGATATTTAATAAGGTTGAGGTTTTACGAGTTTACAAATTGCTGTTTTAGATTACTTAATACATATCTAGATGAACATTTTGTTTTAGAGGAAAATATGCAAAAATAATATAAAATAAAAATATGCTAAAGGCCTATACATATAAGGATTAGCATTACTCTTTGACATTTTTTTTCAGTTGTAGAAAATGTACGTACAAAAAATGATTTTCAAGATTAATCCCCGACGCAAAAAGAGGGATGTTATTTTTAGTTAAGTTTGACGTCTGGGTGTGTGTCATTCTGTCTGTGGTATCTTTGCTCCCAAACGGATGAACCGATTTGGATAATTCTTATTTTTTGGTAGAAAGGTGACTTAATTGAGAGTGTTGCTATGTTTTTTAACCCCTGTCTCAAAAAGAGGAGTAAGTTTGACATGTATTTNNATTTTTAATTTAATAACTAGTTGAGCTAAAAGAATATATGAATGTGATAGTAAATATTTACATTAATAAAACTGTTGGTCTAAACTACATTCTGTCGTAGGCGGCTTCGCCACTATCGCTCACATCCACCAATTTCCTAACTGTTGCAGTGTATCGAACTACATATTTTGCAAAACACCTTCGCAGTCGCCCAAGGCCTACAATTTTTTACGTCTATTGTTCTCACTATACCTCTACATATAACAAAATATATATGTATGTGTCTGTTTATTATTTAAATGATTTTCCTTCTTTACTAACAAATTTCCGAGCAATTAACCTCTTGAGTCGGCCGGCTTTTAGGGTAATGATTAAGTCAATTAAGCTGTCATAAATCGAATTTATGAATTTAAAAGAGTATCTATAGGCAGCTGAATAATTTACAGTCTTTAGCTTGCTGCGTTGTACGGCATCGATCACGTTAAGACTTTCGGAATGTTCTCTGCGTTCAATCGTTTTAATAAGTAATATTATATTAATAAGTTATATTATTAGTAAATAAATAACCCATTTATATTTATTCATATGGGTAGTAATAGCAGAATTTTCCGGGGGCCCAACT
>JADGIL010017697.1:0-21881 GCA_020352625.1 Cactoblastis cactorum
GCCGGGTTTTGCAGCTAGTATACTTATACAATAACATAACACATATACAAATAACTACATTTGTTGTATGTTAAAATAATTTTTAACTAACCACGTCATTAATATACGTATTTCTATATAAAATAACAGCACTTTAACGCGCGTAATAAACAATCATATTTACAATATACCATCAAAGAGTTCATTTTACAAAGATAATATAAAATAGATAACTACAGATTTTATCAACATTAAAAGAGTTGATAACGATCTTTTAAATATTAAAAGACCACTATATAAAAATAATAGTTTCAATGTAAAAAGTAAACGTATTGTCAAATCAGATAACCGTTTTGGCATATCCGCTCTACCGTATGCTAATGCCTTATTTAATGTTCACTACCGGGCGTGTATGCAGAGTTCCAGATGTCTGCGAAACATACGCTGGAATGGAACCTGTAGAACATGATGAGAGGCAAAGAGACGTGACCAAGGATTGACCACAAGACCTTCCCGTAAAATGCGTATCTCTCGTCGAGACTCTCTGGAGATTTGTAGGAGAAGGTATAGAAGATCCACATTCCCACGTTGGCTATGATCAGGAACATGAGTATTTCCCGACCAGGTTTCGTTCGTCGCAACTTCTTCGAATTACTGCATCGACGGAGGCCGTCCATAATGAGCGGTGTCTGAACGAGCACTTGGATAACCTGAAATTACATATAAAATTCTGATTAGTTTTTCTAATTATTATTTTTTTTATATACAATTTAATTAATAATTTATCTGAAACGAGTTATTTAAAAATATAATAAAATATCTTGTGTAGTAATCGAACATTGCCTCAAAATGAAGAAAACACACTACACATTTTATTTACAATAATACCAAACTTCATATGTTTAATTATATGTTTTTTAATACAACTTATTATATTATATATTAAATATTTGTCAAAGAAAATAAAATTATGTCGATGCTAGAAAGCAATCCCGTCGTATCTCGAAAAATGCGTTTCTTCCCCACTAACTTCTTTTATTTAAGAAAATAAATACTTCACGTATACTTTTGGATTTTTCTTTACGAAAATTCAACATCGTTAAATAAATAAAAAAAATATAGAAAATTTAGACCCAGACTGTTCGATGCAATATTTTTTTTAATATTAAAAAAGGCAACAAAAAATGCATTTTTCGAGATGCGACAAGGTTGCATTTTAACGTCGATATATAGTTTTAATTATAATATTTAGTACGTAACGCAAAAAATAAATTATAACTACAAACTTACCATAACCATAAAATCAATAGATTTGACTACGTTCAAGATATTTATTGTCGCAAGCATTGACAACAACGTCTCCATAAAGAAAGCTGGTAGACAAATAAAAAGTAGCACATCGTCCAACAAGGATATAGGGTGTTCGTTTATGTCCAGTTTCCGAAGCTGATTGTACGCGATAACAACTGAGAACAGCATTACCACGTGGACGAAAAGCCTGGTGCAACTATTCAGCAAGTAACCCATCTCTAAAAAATCGCTGAAAAAAGAAACAATATTTTAGCACATAAATAGTGACCAAAAATTAAGAATATTCTATTAATTTTGGAATGATAGCCATTTCTCGCTTATAGACATTATAAGTCACTTGTGACATGACTATACAGTTTTAAGTTTAATGACAGTTACGCTTCTATATATTTACATATATTTATTCTAATAATACGTAAGATTGCCTGTTTGCTACGGCTTAACTTTTGAACTGAATTTGATGACATTTTAAAATACCAGACTATCTAATCTAACTTATGTATCAGATGTAGTCTATGTATGGGCTACTTTTTAAATAGAGAATAAAAAATTTGGTTTCCCCTAACACTTTATACTTTTGATATAGTAACACGTTTTTAACCCATTCTCAGTAAATAGAGCCAAGAATCGTACGATTCAAAGGCCATGCATTGCATAATGGTAGGTTTCATGCATCTGTCTCCTATGAGAAGAATTCTCTGGTTTCAGATCCTGCTTTGATTGACTTGAAAACTTGAAAAGTTGTTGATTGACTTGAAAAGCAGTTGTTAGAGCATCAGACTATTTTTCCTCCCAGACCGGCATGGGAATATACCTAATGCTGTATTTTTATAAACTCACTCTCCAATACTGCTGAAAACGAAGCCGAGGATAAGCATGCCAGCGATGATGACCATCAAGACGAGGCCTGCGAACAGTCCCCTGTTGGAGGCGTGGCAGTCAGCGTAGATCACGATATTACTCGTAAAATCATTGTCCTCGTTGGCCGTAGGAATTCTATAAAAGTGATTTTGTTAGAACCAAACGCTATTTTACTATCTTTTTAGTATCACTAACATATTAATCTTGATATTCTTCTTCTTAACCTACTGAAAAGATTCTTATTTGATATCATATACTGATATCGTTAGATAGATTAGAATTTATAGAAGTAAAATAATTAATTATAAGAATATTAATGGTTTTAAATAAAATTTAGATTTTAATTTCTATTTACAGTTGTCTTAAGTCAGTACTTACTTGCAAACAGTATAATTATCTTCAACACTAGAGTTCGCTTCAGAATAAAAGCCTTCCTTTTCATTTTGACAATTTCCTATATTACTCCAAATAATGTAGTAAACAGCCACTAAAACATAAGCATGTATAAATTTTTTACATATTATGTAGTTTTTATTTGCAATAAATATACTAGATATTGCATAGCAAAAACGAACACAATAACAGGAATTTTGATTATAAGATCGTATAATATTTTTGTAAGTATATAAAGTGTTTTCCTATAATTTTATACAATCAAATGAGCAAACAATCATACAGACAGCCTACGGACGCCTGCAATACTGAGGGTCACGCACGCGCGTGGTAAATTTTAAATAAATCTTATCCCTTTTTGAAGAACACAATGCTATAGTGTCTAGGAACAACCTTCGCAAGTACAGTCTCACAGAATGCGGGAGGAAGTTCCTATAGAAGTACACTGTGTGTGAAACTTTGGACCCCAAGTTGTGAGTTTGAACACTGATGATGACATAAGGTACAATGGTAAAAAATGGCCATTGGCATCATATCAAACAGTTCCTCCGAACCCAGCTCATTATACAGATTATTGAGCACAAAGAAAAAAGAATTCTCTTTTCGTTTGCAAAAGTTTGCACATAACATATTTCAAAGCGTATCGTGTATTAGGTATGTCATTATTAAGACCAGATACTAGAGCCTTAATTATAAAGAGTTAGTAAAATAAATATTACCAATAAAAATGTTGAACTCCACACTGAACGGGTACAAATACGGCGAGTAGTTTCGAAAAATGGCTGTGAGGGCAGGGGAGCTACTGCAGTTTTCATTGTATAAGTTATCTATATTGATGAAGCGTTGACCGACATCTGCAACGAAATAATAATAATGTTATTAAATTAATATCCGAGCCCATTTTTTTAAATATTCTCTGAAGCATTTCAATGCTCTAAGATATGCAACATTTATTAATTTACTTGTATCAGAGTGTTTAGTTGCAATCTTCATTATCTTTCTTAGTGCTACATAAAGCTACTTTACGAATGATGATAATGTGGGTTTAACACATTACATCATTCATAAATCTTTTACATTTTTCCTTAATAAAGGCGTTTAATACATTATTATGGAGTGTGTGTTGGTTTGGTAATGTACATGGAAAGATAGTTGACTTTTGAAATATTATTGAAATAAATATTTCTTGTATAACACCAATAAACAGGAAATAGTGACAATTTACAAATAAATAACGACTTTAAAATGGTATAATAAACTTAAAGGAAACAATGGTAACTCAGTAAAAGTTAATGGTGAAAATGATGGAAAATAAATGAAATATTAAAGGTAATGAGAGCTCATACGCTTATGATTTTATGGCTATTAGTGTACTGAATAATTTTGAGCGCGGCGTCACTATGCTGATAATGCATTTGTTCAGTGTCAATGTACGTAATCCGTACAATGTATATGACGTTTTTTAAGAATCCTATATCTGTTAATATTGATAAATTAAGTCATTTTAAGTAATTTATTTTAATTTGGATTAAACCAAGCCGTTCTCGGCTTGAATGCATGTTTCTATTAGTGGGGATTATTGTTACATTTTTCTCTTAGGTTGTTACTAAATACTCTGACGACCTCCGTGGTGTAACGGTTAACGTACTTGACCGATAATCAAGAGGTCCTGGGTTTGATCCCCGGTCAGGTCTTGATGGAAAATGACCTTTCTCTGATTGACCTGGGTATTCGATGTTTATCTATATATGTATTTATTATAAAATATATTATTGTTGAGCTAGTATCACATAATACAAGTCTCGGACTTAGTTTGGGGCTACCTCAATTTGTGTGATTTGTCCCTATATATTTATTAATTTTATTTAATAATACTACCAGATTTTTTTCTGATTGTGCATTATGTACCTGTACCGTCAACATTTGTTGAATTAGAATCAGGCTCATCTTTAGAACTTGAGTAGTTGGTCAATCCTAGTATAGTTTCCCTCACAATGGCTGATATCCAGAAACATAGACTGCTGCCAATCATATGCATAAAAGCAAAGTGTGCCACGGCCTGTAATATAAAAAAAAAAACACATAATATGGCCAAATTCTGCATAACATATTTAAATTCCTTCTGAATATTAAGGATTAAAAAGCATTATTTGAGTTTTCGTATATCACATTAGACATCGCTGCTTCTCAAGGTTGGTGTCAATCGACTTATATCTATAATTCATTTATATTTTTTAAATGAATAAAATAGTTTGCTGCCTCATTTCTAGTTCTGATATTTACCAACCATAGTCTATCTACAGTTATACCAGACAAGTAAAAAGTGTAACCGATTATGGTAAGATAAATAAACGTCATATAATCTTATAAATCATTATAAAAAAATCTTACCTGGCCCCGCAATATAATGACGTTAGAATATTTGAATATGAAAAACAGTTGAAGAAAGCAGTACATTGGACTCAGAAAGTCGAGTGCCAGTTGAAGAATATTGACACATTCACTATTGTTAATATTTTCATCAAGAAGCTGGCTGATCTGCACAGCCATGAGCAACATGGAGTGGACTAGATGACCCATTGCAAATCCTAAAAAATAAATTAACATATTTTTATTTTAATCGGGCTAGGTATTCTACATGGGACTACTGTTATTATTGAGAATTTTTATTTTTTTTGTTATTCTAATCCATTAATTGAGAAAGGCTATAAGTAGCTATTTTCGTCTATGGCCGTTAATAGTTCAAATACTTGTATGTGATCCTGTCGTCCTACCAAATATAACGATACTAACCGGCAGCGCCAAGTTTGAGATAGAAACTTCCAGAATGTCTGCCCTGACTGAAGCAATAGTCGTGCTTCAGAGGCATAAGATGCGACAACGGTATGCTTTTGAATGGCTCGGGTCTCTCTTCAGGCGAGTTGACGTCATAGTCTACCTACAGAACCAATGTAATGACACAATTAGTATTAAGAGATATACCGAGTCAATAAACCGGAACCTTCAAGAAAAGAGCGTTCCCAAATCCCTTAAAGGCCGGCAACGCTCCTGTGACCCCCTGGGTGTTGCAGACGTCTATAGATGGCGGTGATAACTTAAAATCACGTGACATGCCTGCTCGTTGCCTACCTCTTTCATAAAAAAAATATGACAAAATGGCCTTGAAAATGACTTGTCTATATTAAAAATACTTTTATTTTATTTAGTAATAAAATGCCCCTGGGGATATAATTATATACCGTAACATAGCATTTCATTACTATCTTAATAAAAGATTTTAATTAAATTTAAATATTAATTAAAGCCGAGTTGGGCGCAATTTGTTATGTTAGGTTTAGTATTATTGTTTTGATTCTCTGCTATATTTATATTTCACTGAACTGAATCTAATAATGTATATCACTAAACTTGAACTTATAATAATATTTTTAATATGATAGTAATGAATCGCTTTCGTATAACTGTTACGGTATACAATTATACCACTAGGTGCATAATTATATTACGGATTTATCTATCTTACTGCAACATATATATTTATTTTAACGTATATTTACGTGCAAATGTGCTTCACATACATACAGTAAAACTTTAAATCTAGATCAGAATGTAGGTTAACTCGAAGTATTCTAATGTTCAGGTGATTTTTCAGAATACATCTTGCTTAGAAACATTTCTTCTTAATCCGTTTGATTTGCCGAATATGTAAGTTAAAGTAATTTTCGAAATTTCAGTTTTTTTTTTAACAAATACCTACCTAATTCCGATTTCAAATTATACTTATTAAATTTTTAGTAAAACTTACCTCCTGACTTCTATAAAAATCGGCGATCCTTTCTTCGTTTAAAGATTTTATTTTTTGATTTTTTAGTGCTTTTCTCTTATAGCGTCCAATATCAGCTATCAAATAAATATGATAAAGAAGTCCAATAACACATAATATGAGGGAATAGTACTGAAATTAAAATAAAATATTATTATTTAAATAAAATTATAAGTACAAGTACATTTTATTTATAAAAAGTTTGTATTTTACCACAGCGGGGTCCGCGTATATGAAGTAGGATCCTAAATATATTATAAGCCCGACTGTAACCAGAAGTATTGCGTACATACAGCTTGCAACCAGAGACAAATATTTTCTGTAAAGAAATAAATATTTATTTTTATCTATTGATATCAAAAATAAATAGTAGTGAAAGGATGTCCAATCGAGCCGCAAATTTTCGAGAGCTTCTCGAATTTAATTCAAAATTACATGCCACTTTACGGATGTTTTAATTTGTATAATGCGCGCCGACTTAGGTTAGTTGATATAAAATTGGAATTCAAAAAATATTACACAAAACGAAAATGAACTTTAAAGGTAAATACTTTATCACCACATGACAAACGTCATGGATTAAATATTAAAAACTGTACTTGAAACTAGAATAAAATTCTTACTTAGTGAGTTTCTTATTCTCCTGAGGATTAGTGGGCGGCGGCGCATGCGTCTCGATAGAGCGAAGGGATTGTGCATCCATGGTCACCACAGAACGTTTCCGTGGAGTTGTTCCTCCGCGCATGTCATTTGCCGGAGTATACAAACGGTAACTATCTGAAATAATTATGTATCATTTATATAATAGGCGAAAAGTGTTAACTGAGCCTACAAATTTTTTTATGGAAGAGAGAGGCAAACGAGCAGGCGAGTCACGTGAAACATCACGTGGTAATCACCGTTGCCCATAGACACCTACAACACCCGGGGAGTCACAGAAGCATTGCCGCCCTTTAAGGAATTTATACGCCCTTTTCTTGACAGTTCCGATGTCGTATTGGTCCGAAAATACCGCTGCAGACAGTTTATTCCACAGAGTGATCGTACGTGGTATAAAGTTTCTTTTAAACCGTACGGTGGTCGTCTGCCACTCGTCCAGACGTATAAAAGAGATACAATTTTAGTATAATTTACACAACTAAGTTTTTGTATATCCGTGTTTTTTTTTTAATAATTTTAGTATAAAGATAATACAATATAGTTACACTTCCATGTTTTGTACATAATATATGTAGTAAAATTATTTTAAATTAAATAAATAAATGAATAAGACACAAGACAATTATTGGCTGAAATTGTTACATACGTATTGAATAAGTACTGTATAAGCATCCGTAGCCCTGTTTTGCCCGAGCTATCACCATAGAAATACGGGATGAAAAGTACTTTTACTCCAAAAGACTATTTCATCAAAGTCGGTCCTAACTAATTTAGGTATAGATTTTATATATTAAAGTTTAATTTAAGACCTTCGAAAGAAACTCTTAACAGATTGTTTTTATAAATAAACTTTGTCTCGTTAGTTTTACATGGTTTCAACTTGCACAATCCAATATCACAGTTTCGAAAGCAAGTCTAAATATGAACTCTCTTGACTTACCATAGGTTTCAAAGTTAATGTATCTAAGTATCTTCACTTTAAATCTATATATTATATTTATGACTTAAATAATTCGGTTAATGTATATTAGCAATTTAATAATTTTGTTTTAATTTAGATACTTACTAAGAGATTTAACATCCCCATTTCTGTAGTTGCCATTTTGCAGTGAAGTGGCGTTTTTGTCTCCTGAAATTCACATAAATTTTATTTGTAATGATTTTATATCTCTTTTCAAAAAGTTACACGGCAAAAGTATCTTCTATTATTCCTATCAATTATAATCTTATTACAATCTTTAGCAAAATATTAAAATTAAATGTTATTTGTTCAATTAAATTATTGATTAAGATTGAGTTAGCCCCAAAGTAAGCTCGAGACTTGTATTATGGGATACTAAATCAACGATACTTTATTATATAGTAAATACAAATTAACATCTAAGACCAAAGCCAATCAGAAAAAGGCCATTTTCCATCATGACTTATCCGGGGATCGAACCCGAGACTTGCCGAGTAGCGGTCAGGTACGTTAACCACCACCAACTTGGTCGTCAAATACAATATAACCAAACACGAGTATAACTAGCCCTTATTTTTGCGTTGGAGGTTAAACTATAGCTCAGAACACTCTCGATTAAGTCACCCTTTTAACAAAAACAAATTATCCTATTTATTCATTATTTATGATACTTATTCATTTGGGGGCTATGATACCACAGCGGAATGACACACTGACACACACACAGGTATAAGTTTGCAGTTATAACATCCCTTGTTTTGTGTCGGGGTTCAAAATATAATTTATTTATAATATATTTAAATTACCTATCGGTGTACTAGCGCCAGAGTCGTCATTGGAAAATACCAGTTTTGGTGGAGACGGTTTATCAGGGCTCTCCTGAAAATAAATAGTAAAATATCGTTTTATATTCTAGTAATTGCTTTATATATAAACTAAGTTGCGATATTAGCATAAGGTCAGCACCAGCAAAATACATAACATTTTATTCGAGTTTCGTTCACATTTGCTCTTTGTTCCTATCAACGTATTATTCCATGCAAAATAAATATTTTTCTAATTTAAAACATGATTAAAGTGATCTAAAATTTTTTCAATTATAGTACCGTATAGTCCTACAAATATCTTCGCGAGTTTGTCCGATGTGCTATTTCCACCACGGATACCCAGATAGTAGACTATCTCATATTCCCGCCATGAAAGCGAACAAAAAAGTAGCGCACGGCCGTCGAAAGCCGTTCAAAATCGGATTAATAACTTCATTAGTCGCTTGTTTCTCTCGATCGACACCACCCTGTATTTCACTATAATCCCATTACGTGTGCTGCTCCTGAACGACTTTCATTTGAACTGAACGTTGCTATAGGAATCTAGTCACAAAAATATTCATCAATTTTTTGGTAAAAGGAACGGATGATTGTCAATTTGGCTAGAAAATGTATTTATGTGTTTTCTTTTTCTTAGTTTTTTTCATTTCAAGTGAACATTAACTGAGCAATTCTCAAAAACTCTGATGGATTGATATACTTATTAAACTATTGAGATATAAAACTTGTAACATAATTTTTGACCTATTTTAATAGTAAGTTTCATGCAATGTTATTCAAGCCAAGGAGCATGACTTCCACTACAGGCCTAGAGTAAAAGCCAGTGCCATAATCTATTAATCTTTAATTAATAATTAAGGAAATATTTGTAAAATTCTTGAAAAGTAATATTTTTGTATAGTTTTTTAACAGATTCCAATAAACGGACAGCAATAGGTTTGGCTGGATACAAACCGATTAAATTTAATTTTTTCTTAATTTTGATTACAAATAACTCTATACTCATCGCTCGTCTCGAAAATATGTTTACATTTATAACTGATATCCAAACAATAAAAATTACGGATTGTAATAATTAGTCATCGATCAGATATGATAGGCAATTATACACAAAAAAATAAATTTGTTTAGGTACCTGTGTGATTCCTCATAACCAATACAATGTTTTATTGTGAAAAATAACTATATAGATATTAAAAAATAAAATAAAAAGCAGATAAGATAAATCTTGACTATGGTGTCATAAACAATGTTGAAATCACTTTTTTTATAGATTTTAACAGGCTTCAATAAACGATTTCTTTACCTGATATGCACCAATACTTCAGCGTTGGCTCATAATGGATTGGTTATCAAAAACAGTCGACTGAGTACATTTCATATTATAAAATTGTTATTAATAATTGTACTAATAAAACTACTAAAAATGTGGTCCAAAGGTCTCAAAATAAAACATTACTTACTAATTTTGATCATCGAATGAAGTTAGTCTGTATAAATTTAAATTAAGTAACTTAAACCAATGACATAAATACAAAATGTGATTGTAAGTAGGTAACATAAAAAAACGGAAATCCATTAACTTTAACGATAAAGAAATAGAAACACCATTTAATAAATGACAACAAAATAAAATTATCTACACTTGGAACAAAATACGGGACCAGTGATCTATACTAATATTATAACGAGGTAAGATTTGTAACTTCGATTGTTTGTTTGGGCTAATCTTCTGAAGTACTGAACCGATCATGAAAATTCTTTCACAATTAGAATGCACTTATTTTAAAATTATACTTATATCATTTAAAAATTATTTTTAGAAACTGATGAATAGATCTTAATTCATCAGTTATTAAATATTATGTGTGATAATATAATCTTATGTTTATCAAATTTTATTTATAATTCTTAATCATATAAAAAATCATAGTATTTAATTTAAAAAAGTGAACTACATGAATATAAAAAGAATAATACAATCGATACCAGAGCTATGGAAGAGTCCTGCGGCGCCATTTATCTGCGAATGGTTTATGCTGATAAATATGAATGAATAGATAATAATGGTGTCAATGAACATTCCGATTGCGTCGAGTTAACTGCCCCTGTGGGGATAAAAAATGAAGAGATCGAATTTTCATTAGCAGAGGCGTTGGGGCGGCACGGTGTGGCCGGTATTTACAGGAGGGTCGGCGGGGTGAGGTGAGGGGTGGTGCGGGGTGGGCTCGCGGCCGGCTGGACTCAAAAGGTTTACAGTTCGCTGCGCGAGAGTGACCCGCCTCACAAACACGGGCCGAGTCGCGCTCGACACTATGGAACTGCAACTTTACACCAAACCTTCCACCACTTTTATTTTTGTAAAGAGAACTGCCTTGATCGGTTTTTGGTTGATGAATAAAGTCACCAGCTGTTATTACTATGAATTCCATTGTCATTAATTGTCTTACGAAGTTAAATTTACTTCACTTCACTTACAGTGACAGTTAGAAATATATGGTTCATAACAAAACTTTGAAGTAAAGCTATAAGCACAAAGACTTAAAATTTTCTGTTCTCTTCTTTCCTTTCTTTCATATAACAGGTATCTCACATATCAGCTGAATCTTATCTACAACAATTGAAGTTTCGATTAAATTATGACGTCATAAGGAAGTAAATTATGAAAAACTACAAAGATAAAGGGACATTTCAACCATTTCACATGATATCGTAAATTAATTAAAGTCAATATTCCAATCTGCTGATAATTTTATAAATAGAGTGCCATTAAGTACAATAAAGTAGTTATACCACATGTGCGAAGCGTGATTTGAATCGACGCAAATGGTATTTCCTAATTTATTTTAATCTATATGTATATACAAAAGCGAAAGATTACTAATTGACTTTATATTGTCAGGGGGAGGCAAACGAGCAGGCGGATCACGCGATGTTAAGTGATCATCGTCGCCTATAGACAACTGCAACACCCGCGGGGTTACAAAAGCGTTGCCGGCCTATAAAAAACCTTTGCCCTCCCTATTTGGGGAGGGCGGAGAAGTTGGGCCTCCGGCTCTCCCACTCACCGGACGAATCCTTTGAAGTGTGAACTAAATGACATAGTGTATACCCCTCAGAATTAGATGGTAAAAAACCCGGGGTCGGCAGAGGTCATAAATATTTAAGAGATACTTGGATGGAGAATAAACGATTTAGCTTANNTAAAAAAGCAAGCAGCAGGTCCATATCACTACCAACTGATGTGCACATCGCGAAATCTCAGAAACTTCAGGAGTCACAATTTTTGCAAGAGGTCTCAAAACGTCACCAAAGACGGGACTTTGCAAAGTTTGTAACAACTACCTGTATATGTACAACTTTTAAATAGAATATGAAAAATGATAACTTTTGTAATACAAATTAGAATGTGAAATGCAATTTGTAACTAAAATATGAACATGTCCACATTATGCCAACGGAAAGTCATTACAGCCCATTGCTTCCATATATACGAATTCACTGTTTAAACTACGGGACGTAGCTTTAAATAAATTTGCTTCAAAAACAGTACACAACAGCCTGTTGCAATATTGGTATCTTTTTTTCCTAAATATGATGTCCTGGTTTATTTTAATTAATTGATACCAATTTTTTATATTTACATTTTGGCGTTTGAGCTTATCAAATACCTTTGATACGTACTTATTTAGTACATGTCAACACCTTTTATGAATCTTGCAAATAATCTGATTAATAATTCCTAATCATTATTAATTACTTTGATACTGCGACGTAAATTTGATTGATAACTTTTTTTTACTTTTGAATACGATTAGGTAATATATTATTATGATATTTATTTTGAAGCATTTTAATGAAGAATTAAAATAATTACCGAGAAATATTGACTTTTAGTTACGTTATTTAAAAACTTAATTTATTTACCCTTACTTACAATGTAATTCAATAATTGTTTTTAAGCATTCTTTTTAGGGTTTTGTACCTCAAAAGNNAAAAGAAATTAGCGGCGCTAAATGGAAGTTCCATCGCATTTTTCTGACGCGAATTACATATATTACATGCACTTGCATGGTCATCTTGATATAACTCTACGGATGCAGTGTAATATTTATTACTAAATCATGATATGACTGGCTTTAAAATGTAGTCGTTTATGAGTGTACACTGATTGTTATAAGCATAATGAATTTTACATAATATAGAATAGGAAAAATACTAGCATAAAGTGCAGCATGCAGCAGCATTTTTCTTTTTTTAGGGTTTTGTACCTCAAAAGGTAAAAACAGAACCCTTATAGGATCATTTTGTTGGCTGTCGGTCCGTCCGTCCGTCTGTCAAGACCCTTATCTCAGGAACGCGTGAAGGTAATTAAAGCCTCATATTTTAAAATTCGCCACAACTCGCAAGGGAATCAAAAGGGAATCCAGTCTATCTAGAGTCTTTAAATTTGGCATGAAGCAATGTTTTATATCACATAAAAAGGAAAAAATTCCAAAAGCCTTACATTTTTTAATTACATATTATGCTCTTTTAGCTTTCCATATTTTAGTGTTATGGATTACATTTTGCTATAAAAATAATTATAAATATGACCCCTTATCGTGGTTATTGAACTTTTATCGGTGTGTATACTTACAGGTTTGTACGGAACTTTCGGTGTGCGAGTTCGAGTCGCACTTGACCGCTTTTTATTTCTTTTTATCATAAGTAGAATCTCTTTTCCGCCCTCAAACGAACGGATCCGGCAATTATCAAGCAATAAATAGATAAAAGTGGTCAAAACCAATAATTACGAGTTATATTATTTGGATAAATAATATCTTTATAACTTCTATAGTTTTATAGCAATATATAGATATGTCACCCACGTGGTCATTACGTGTTGTCACTACATCGGAAATATGAAAAATATTGACTTTATATATAGTTTTTGTGCTAAAAATCAGTGAATTACTGAATTTTATCACAAAAACAACATATGGTAAAAATTAATCGTAAAGCATTGCAGTAATACAAAATAATTTTCAGATCTTCATCCATATATTTTATATTGATTATATTTTCATAGTTTTTTAGCATTATCAAAAGAAATCTTTTTTGACGATAAGATCCTTAGGCAATAATAATAGGTAACTGAATACATTATGAAATCAATCAAATTTATCAGCTGACACTAATGTTATTTATCGCCATACTTTGTACAAGTCTTTACTTGACGTAATAATATTAAATTTTATATTATTATCATTAATATTTTCAAATTTTCTTAATTATTTTTCAACTTATTCAACGTCATTTCTGAAGTTTGAGGTCCGGGTTGTAACATAATCCGAAACGTATCATTATTATGACAGGATACATACATCGAGATAGGCCACGGTGCGGTTGCCTCGTCGCCTGGCCATGCGAGCCGCAGTCGCGGTCTGCAGCGTGCCGGACAACGGTCCGGGTTGTGACATGGTCCGGCGCCGTTCGGGATATTCTTCGGAAGCATTACTAAGTGATTTGTTTAGTACCTGTAAAAATATTAATTGCTTTATTTTGTTCCAGAAAATTCTTGATCATTTTCAGCCTATTTCAGACACTTACTGCTGGGCATAGACCTCAATTTGCTCCCGCCATCTTGCACGGATCTGTGCAATTCTCATATCGATAGAGGTGTAAAATTTGTAACTTTTTCCGCCAAGTATGTAGTAATTAGTTATATGCAAGTGCACCGCGCCCGCCCGCCTGCAATAACATGCACCATGCACAAGCGATGTACCACTCCTACCGTCTTAATACCACTGAATTTTCATTAATCGTCTTCCCGGTAACCTAACAATGACTTCTAACCAACCAGCCGGTAGTTTCCCTACTGGTCGTCGACCCTGTCTCAGCCAACTCCGTCACTGCTAATTCTATTGTATTTGAAACTTACTCTTGCTTTTTGTAATGAATAATATCATTCTAAATATTATAATTAGTGATTATTAGAAAATGATTTTCCATGAGACTTTTTATTTTAGATCTTTAGATGCATATTATTGAAAAAACAAAACTACGAAAATGTTTGACCTACATACTTATCTTCGTTGCAATTTGAAATTACGTCGTGAAAGTGCAACAGATATTTTCAATTATTTGTATATATATCGTAAGTTTAAATATATTTTAAAAATAAAGTAGATTCAAAATGAATAAGGAGAATAACTCGTTACAAAATATACACAAAGATAAGAACTTAGGCAGTCTAATCATAAATATAAAAAAAAATATACAGGGCTCTTTATAGGACCTATAGAAGCCAAAACGATTGTTTTTAGAATTTTTGTGTGGCTGTGTTTGTACGCGCATCACATAAAAACTACCGAACAGAACTGGATTAAATTTGGCACAGCGATGGATTATGACCTAGATTAAAAGATAGGCTACTATTTTCCCGGAAAAATGTGCGATTCCCGAGGGATATCATTTTTGTAACCGAGCGAGGGGATGACGAGATATTATAGTATCCATTCATCGGACGAAGTCGCGGGCTTTAGCTAGTAATACATAAAAAACAACAATAAAACTTACCCCTGGATCTTTGTTAACTTCTGGAGGATCACTCTGCGTATTTTTTCCATCCTCATCATAATTCTGCAATGATGTTTCCGAATGAAACTTTTTATCACCCAGTTTCTTTCTATTTATAATCTCATCTAATATCTCCTGCCGCTTATTTTGCATATCTTCAGCCATATTTAATTAATATCTTTTTTAACTTCAAAGCACTTGAATATAAAATTATTGCGCACGACTAATAATGAAATACCATTATTGTAAAATGAATTATAATTGATATAAACGAGTGATATACAAGATGTGCGATTTCAATTTGATTGCAAATGAAAAAAATTTTAATCATTATCAGTTATCAAAGCTAGACACATATCAATAAAAGTGTGATTATTGCTTACGGCTTATGTCTTTTATGCCTTTATTAACATTTAAATCCATCAGTAATAATTCAATTTTTGAACATAATTCGTTGTGGGTATTTTCCTCATAGATCTATTTGTACTCGGGCTATGATACGATTAAAAATTATGTTGATTCGGTGTTTTATACTTATACAAAAAAGTATACTTTTTCAATGCTTGAGGAATACTCTTACATACTCAAGCAATGGCTCGTGATCGTGAATATTTGATAATTAAATAACTACTCTAATAAATAACACCAAAATATTGTGAAATTTAATTATTCGCAACAACCAAAAGAAAATATATCAAATTAACATTAATAATGCTAGTCGTTCATCAATTTGCTCAGCACATCTTTAAGCTCCATTTGGAATTGAGAAACAGGCAACGCCAATTCCTGTTCGTCAGAAGTGGAACCTGCTCTGTCCTTGACTACATAGTCTGATGGGAC
Organism: Cactoblastis cactorum; assembly: GCA_020352625.1. NCBI lineage: Eukaryota > Metazoa > Arthropoda > Insecta > Lepidoptera > Pyralidae > Cactoblastis > Cactoblastis cactorum. Next base: position 16,217 of record JADGIL010017697.1, read on the forward strand.
CACGAAGAGCTGCTTCTTGTCACCTGGAGCGTCAATGGTCCGCAAGAATTCTGGCATCGGCAGATGCGGCCGTGCCTTCAACCACATGTAGAAGGATTTAGTGGATCTAAAATTATCAAATATAAATTTTATAGAGAAAATGGGAGAGACGAGAAATTTAAAATAATAATATATTTATTATAAAATAGTCATAATTACGTTATAATTGTTTAAGTTAAGGCTAATTAAGTTAGTTCTTATTTATTTAACGTACGTCAAATGCTGAACGTCACCCCAAACAGCAGCCATAGTGCGCAGGTCCTCGGGAATCTTAACACAATGCCACATGCTCTCAGTATTATTTCTCGGTGGAATATGCTTCATCTTCTGCGGCAGAGACGAGTCGAATGCCGTGGTGTGCGCGGGGCTTATTTCAGCGTGAATATCAGAGGCAATCTGCCGCTTAAGAACGTTTGGACAAGATGACTGAAAAAATAGACGACGCCGTTGACTTTACACATGGAATTTATTGGCGAAACTAATAATTATACAAAAGATTTAAATATTAAATGTAAGCCGTAGCAATATGTATGACAGTTGTAATTTTGAAACCTGACAAAAGCACCGCATGTTAAGCTAAACATACAGTTTTAAAAATAAGTGACACAATCTTACCTTAGGCACGTGGACGTAATTTGCAATGCTTTGGAGAACACACGGCAGTATTTTTGGATCTAGCATCAAACTTCGAGATGCGTGTTCATCGAACCAAACCTAATAAAATTATCATGTTAAATTGAACAAAATTATAATACACCAGCTTATTCCCACAACTTCATCAGGTTTAAATGCTATTGTCAATAACTACGACTTCTAAAATGAAACCCAATATATTTTTTTAATATACTCCATGTACAGACATAACTTGTTGTTAGTTTTATTATATTAATGTATAGATTTTTCTATTTAATTAATTTTATTTTTATCCTAACCTGGAAAAGATCCTCAATATCTTCTGGACGCTTAATTTCGCTCTTAAACTCTGTACTGCCAAGTGCCGTCCACCACTCGTAAAATTCCTTAGCAATCTGTTGATATATACGGAATTATTTACAATTTAAATATTCAAAATCAAAATACACACATCTGAACATTTGTAAACTAATAATATTTGAGCAATTTTGGATAATAATATTTTATTTAGTATAACAAAAATAAAACTGTATTTAATACAAATTCTTTGATTCTGACTTTATTAAATGGTTATAAATTCAAGCGTTATAAATATAGTCAGGAGTCTTAGGTTCATAAAACATCTACTACTTATACAAATAATATAATTGAGTATATTTAAACAATAAGAACGGTATTATTACCATAACAATTTTAAAAAGAAATTAAAAAGTGTTTGGTATACAATTTTATTGGGAAAAAAAGAAAGTATAGTTGTAAAGTATACTTAATTTGCATACCTTTTTCGTCATAATTTCTGCCTTCTTACTGAATTCATCAGATGCCGACACTTCAAAAGTTTTCTGTTTGTACTTAGACTTCCATTTTATCATATCAGTCTCGGATTCATTACAATAAAGCATTTCAAAATGAGGGTTTTTGGATCCATATTTCCGTTTAATGCTAAAAATGATGTTATATTATTTTCCTTCAGATATCATTTCAAAAACAAAAATCTACCAAACAAGATACATTGTAACAAATTAAAGAGTTAGGTTCTCTGCAGACTATCCTGGCTGCAGCAAGGTCATCAGGTTAATGGTCAAAAAGGTCACCAAATTATTTTCATATAATATGATTTGCTATATGTACCAAGTTTCAACTCAATCAGCGCAGTAGAAGTGTACTAAGAAACCATTTAATAAATGATTGCCTCTACATCATGTCGAAAAAGAGCTAATGATTACAGATAATCTGTGCACAGACTGGGTGCACAGATTTTCATGAAACATAGCTAAGTACACTCTCGATTAAGTCACATTTCTAACAAAAAATAATTATCCAAATCGATTCACCCCTTTGAAAGCTATGATGTCACAGACAAAATGACACACACACACAGACACACGTCAAAATTATAACACCCCTCGTTTTGCGTCGGGGATTAAAAAAATAATTAAGTGGGGCCAGGAAAAAAACAGCATGAGCCTGATTTAAGGAAATCTTTACGTTGATAACTTCCAATATGGGCGGCATATGTGCTCTGTCACCCGTCATACAGACTAGTAGGATTGAAATATTCAACTTACCCGTATATACTCGCTAGATGAACATCCATGTCATCACGTGTATGCGCCAGGGACCCTTCGGATGCTGACAATGATTTAAAACTCTTCGACCTTTCAGATTGACCGATCAAAGCTCTTTGAGAAAAACTTTTCGATGAAATCATTCTAGAAAAGTTTCTTGATGCAGTTATTGTCGCTGCGTGTGAAGTCTTGGCAGCTAATGACTTGTGTGAGGACTTCTCTTTCAATTTATCTGATTCAGTTTGCGACTCATCACTCCACTGATCTGTTTGTTCTTCTTCTTCAACTTTCTGCTCGTCAGCAACTGAAGGCTCGAAGTCACTCATGGAAAAGTCAGGTCGACTTTCTTGAACTGGCTGTAGAAAATTTTATTTCGGCTAAGAATGGGTGAAATGAGCAGAGTTGTTGTGTTTGGATAATACAGCTAATCATTTTTTACTTATAGATTTACTATATTGATTTAAATTGTGATTACAAATTTATTATTGCCATTGCGCTCAGATAACCCGAATAATAAATACATATATAGGTAACAAATATATAGGTACTGTGGCGACATCTACCTAAGCCACAAGATAAAGGATTTATCAATGATCCTAAAACCGCGCAAGCAGAGTGCTTCCTGAGATTGGACGTATACATCCTCCGACATGACTCTGTCGGAACCGCGGTTCCCCAGGCATGAAATCCGGCCTGGTGGGAAGATCTTCCCTTTGTGGCGGTCGAGCATCATCACCCCGCTCCCGCTACAGTACCACAATTTTTAGTATGCTATCAAAAAATAACCTTGCACTACATGTTGTGAATTTGATTGTAGAATATACATTAATGTTCTTGCACAATCCACTTCATTTTACTCTAGCGTTACCCCTGAACTAGAATCTAAAGGTGAATTAAATATAATAAATTGATTAAAGTAAAAATGATTAAGTTGATTTTTTAAATAATAGAGGTAAGAAACTTCTAGTCTTACAGTAGATCCTAATTTAGATGTGTAGAATTGTTCTGATGCTGTAATGTCGGTTTCTGACATTGGCTGGTACTTCGTGTGCTCCGGCGGTAGGTGGAATATCTTGGCGATCCTGGCAAATAACACCGGGCCCACCAGCGCACGAACTGTGGCACTTTGGGACTCCCAGAACTATGAAATAAACATTGTAAGTATATAATTAAGATTTATCGTTAATATTTACTCAACTTTCTTATTTATTTATATATAAAAAAAACTGAAAACTTGAAAACTGTAGTCAAAGAAAATGATTGTACACTGTACGTACGTAAGTACATTGCACACCAAAATAACATTCAATAACTTTAATGATTCAGGAGCTCATTACAAACTTGCTAAGTTGATAATCACTTATAACGTGCATATTTAGAGATAGAAGTACAAGCTGTACCACTTTGCTTCCGTAAGAATTTTGCGTTAAAACCCAATTTATATCCTACCCTTTTACCCAATTTTATTAATGTTGAGTAACGATCTTACACCCATACTTTTGCATTTTAATAAAAAAAAAAAAACAGTGTGTATTTATATTTTAAGAAGAAAAAATAACTTAGATACCTTATCATCTTTATATGATAATTCCAGCTCTCGAATAACATTCTTCCAATGCGCCTTGACTGAAGCTTCATTCTGCTCATAACGAGATGATTTTATTACTTTTAAGTTCCTAGGTTTGTTCCAAGTTTTGATCAGAGGTCTTTTTCCACAGGGCATATTATTTACAAATTAATATTTTGATTCAAAAATTAAAGAAGTTACAATTATTCGCAACAATTGCATCTATATGCTTTGGCGTTCTGCTTTTTCGCTCAAATTGATGACATTTTTCATGTTGAAAAATTATCTATTATAGTAGATAATAGTTAGAAGAAGATTTTACTTAAAGCTATTAACTCTTTGGATATAATTTTAAACAAATGTGAGATAAAGGTACTGCCTGGAGACCCCACGGATCTGAAAAATTCTCTCTCACAGTTGAAAATGTTCGCATTATAATTATATATTAGTTACCCTAATAATTTTATACATAACCGTCCTTCTGCCGCAGTCGGGTAAAATTGTTATTATGCAATACTCTTTAAACAAAAATTAGATCCTGACGGAATTTTTATAATTATGTTTCCTGTATATATGTATGTATTAATTCGTAAATACATATTCTAGTAAGTATAGTAAGCGCTATCTATCATATGTATTAAATAATATACACATTAATTCAACATTTCCGCGCTTGGAACCTTTGCTTCTATTTTGTTAACGCCATCTAACGCATAACGTCAGAAAAAACATTAATGGCTAATGAAGATATCACTTTCCCCACGCTGCGATTAGATGGCAGTATGTTGCGAATACTACATTTTCATATTTACCTACGATTGCTTTTCCAAAGTGATTGTTACGCTATCTAGTGACAATTTTTAAAAAATTCTCTGCACTGCATAAAACTTAACCGTTCTGAAATTTTAAGGTGAACGGATAGATACCGCTACTTTGCACATTTCATAAAAAATTTCGTGTAGAAAGATAAGGATATCTATATAAATGATAAAATTCTTATCCAATTGCCATTTTCAAAGCGAACTATAAACTTAAATATTATATTATAAGCCTGGACCTCAAATGAACAAAATAGTTAAAGTTCTATTAACACAACAGTATATTGTCACATATTTGAATTAATTTGTGTCATTAGGCAAAGCTGAACCCGGTCGACCAACATCAATACGTAACACCCTCTCCAAAACCAATAGAGGCATACTAGAGGTACTGAATAATTATAAACTAGATTGATTGTTGACACGCCGATTAATAATAAGAGAAGATTTATTAAGTAATAAGGGTAAATAAATTAAAAAAAAGGGTAATTGAATAAAAAATCATTAATTTCATTTCATTTTTAATATTTCATAATTATCCAAAAAACTGATTAAGTATAAATGTTGTATAAATGTATATTGTTACAAAATATCACTGTACCAGATCGGACAGTCTTTTCCGTATGTTTTCAATAGGATTTGCAGTACTGGCGATCGAGACGGGTTTCCATTGAGATCTGAAAAGATTATATACATACTAGGAAACTATTGATAGCTTGTTTGAGCCATTAACTGGTTTGAGCATTTGTTTATCATAAATTATTAATTTTCCTTTTCTTAAACCAATGAAGGTGCAAAATAGGTATTAAGCATTAATTTTGTTTTTTCCATGTTCTATTTAAGGTCTGTTGAGGAAATTCATCCAGGTCATTAAGAAAAGTATGTATTTAAGTCCCCCAGCGATTCCTCTATAACAATAAAATAATCGGCCAATCAAACATCAATACTACTAATCCAGCTAATATTATAATAATGTAAAAGTTTGTGAGGATGTATGCAATGCATGTTTGTTTCACTTTCACGAAAAAACTATTGGGTGG
>JADGIL010017704.1:16537-53385 GCA_020352625.1 Cactoblastis cactorum
GCAGTTTGGCAAATTTAAATTGTATGTAATATTGTCGAAACTGAAATGAATAAAATATAAAAAATATATATATTTTTTTAAATACAGCTTCTGTAATGCAATTTTCAGTAGTGACAACCCTAAATAAGCTGCATCTCTGATATTCAAGGTGAAAACGTGATACACTTGAAGAGTAAACGTGGAACACTTAAATTAATAGAACATTCAAGTCAATCAGTGTAATAGGTGGGGTGTGATGTACATATTTCTTGTTGCAGGCTACATCATCACTGAACTGTAGTAACTACGAGAATTATCAGTTTAAGGACCTATTGATTTGAAAACAGAGTTTACTTTTTACCCGACTGCGGCAGAAGGAGGGCTATTAACAAATTGAGTTAGCCCTAAATTAAATTTGAAACTTGTTTCACGTGACACTATATAAATCTACTTATTAAATACTAAGATAAAAAATCTAAATTTAGTTTTAGATTTATTTTCTACCTTGGAAAAAGACTGAGGTATGTTCATCATAACTTGACCGAAACAGTTTTGAATGCTGTGGAAGACGACTTGCCATAAAATGTTTTATTCCAAAACTCTTTTTGAAGTTTAGGAGAAATAAACAAAAGAATAAAGTTTAAGAGGCCAGAATATAATCACGAAGTACCTAGTCGTGGTGCGACAATGCATTATAAAATATATTGTGTATTAAATAAACAAAATTAAAAAAAAAAAATTTCGCTCCACTTAGATCATGAAAATTGATCTATTATACGCATAACAGGTAGAGGTGACTGCATACCGTTTTGTTAAAAATAATATAAAACTTGATAGCTTTATCAGTTGACCACTAAGAGACACAAAATGTAATCTTTCCATGCCAGATATTTCATAAACAATAATTATCGCTGTTTTTTGCTTAAATGTTTATTTATAAATATGAAATAATTGTATAATAAAGAAATCAAGGTAAAAACATGTTTAATTTATACGGATGATTACATTCTATTTGTGGATGGCAACAGCCAAGAACTAAAAAGTGATGGAACAGTAAAATTATACTCTGCACGTACTCTCCTTTTTCACTTTTTCGTAAAATATGTCTTTTGCTCCATCAGGAGATACTTATTTAGGTCAAAAAAAGAAAAAAGTCCATTTATGAGACTAGTCGCAAAACTGTAGATATAACGCGAAAAAAATGATTGATTTTATTATGTGACTATAATAAAATCAATAATTTTTTTTCGCGTTATATCTACAGTAGCACTAATTTACAATTTGATAGTAATTATTTTATTTCTTTTATGCAAGAGGGAGTCAAACGATCAAGCGTGTAACGTGATGTTAAGTGATCACCGCCGCCAATAGACAAATGCAACCCCCGCGGGGTCACAGAAGCGTTGCCGGCCTATAAAAAACTCCCGCTCTGCCCAAATGGGGAGGGCAGGGAAGTTAGTCCTCCGGCTCTCCCACTCACCGGACGGAGCATGACGGCTGATAGCCGCCATTCGGGCGTATTTATTATGATTTTTATTTTATGGTATTAAAGATAGGAAATTATAAAAAACCCTTCTACCGTCCTACCCCTATGTTTTTAATAACAGTATAAGTAATTAAATAAGTGAATGACAAAGCTTACGATTTATACTAATGATCATAATGGCTGAAAATGGGAATTCTTAACCTGAGGCAAAAACATATTTCGGAAAATTATACGAGACCAGGAAACCGGTAAGTTATGTTTAAAAAATTAAAACGCGGGCCAAGACGCGGAATTAAAAAAGCTAGTATCTACATTATATAAAAATAACACTTTCTCTTTCTATACCGAAAATAACATACCTAGAAAATGTAGTAAAGTTAGCTTGCAGATATTTTAATTACCTGTTTTGTCCATGTAAATTATAATAATTTTCCTTTATTTGATGAAGAGCAATACCATTTTTATTAATATTTAGATAAGTATATTGTTATGTCTAATGTCTAAACGTGATTTGATGATATCATGACATTGCTATTATTCTGAAAGTATTTTGCTTGCTCGAGATAACTTTTGTCTCATAATATTATTTTAGCTTGTTGCCAAAACAAATGAATTAAATACCTACCTATCTTGAATTTATTTTTTATTCCAGTTTATTATTTTTACGAGGTGATAAAAGCTGGTTCATTTTTTTCTAACAGGAGCATGGAACCTTTGATTTGTTAATTTTTGCCCAGTGGGACAGAATATTTTAAATGCACCTTATCAAAAATGTTTGGTCCATATTACGTGACTATAAATTAAAAAAGAAAACTGTAAGTATAAATTTAGGTATCCACTTTAACCTAGAACTGATAAATTTTTATTTAACATAATTCGGTGCATTAATTAACTTCACCCAATTATCTCCTATAAAAGTTAATCTTTATGTAAATTTTTGTCATAATAAACGAAACCAAACTATACGTTCTTAGTATTGTTTTAATTGTAAATTATCCCTACAAAGTTACTACAAAAATTGTTTACAAATAATTTTGATTAATTTGTATAATAAATTATACAGTTCACAGTTTTTTTGTTCATTTTATTTTAAAAGTTTATATTTTACCCCTCTTTTTGTCGGGGGTTAAAACATAGCAACAATAAACATACAAGAATACTCTGGATTAAGTCACCTTCTAACGAAAAAAGAATTATCCTAATCGGTTTATCCGTTTGGGAACTATGATGCCAGACAGAATGACAGAGTTCTAATGCATTCTTTTGCGTCGGGGATAAAAAATGCATAGTTAACTGACCTAATAACTTTGTTACGACATCAAGTTAGTCATAAGTCGTAACCGCTCATTCAACTCTTTTATCATAACCATGTTTTTGAACTTTAAAAATATTTTCCCTATATATTGGAAGGTTATTGTTGCAATATATCAGTAAGTTAGACAAAATGAAAGAATTAACACTAAGTATACTATTTATTAGTATAGTGGGTATTTCAGGATATCTTATAAAAGTTCCTTCGTCTCCGACCAAAACCAATGCTATAGGTAAGACTATTTTAGTGATTTAAATTATACTCTCTTACTGGTTCAGAAAACATACCAATTTCTTTGTTTCGTAAGCTTTAAATAATATATATTTTTTTAAATATATTATTTTATAGGCTATGAGAAAATGTCACTACATCTGTATTCCATTCCACTAATAAGTCCGCTATTCAACTGAGCGTAGTCTCACGACTTTTCCATAACATAATTATTTATTATCGATGGTTACATTACCATTCCTGTGTTTTCGGGAGAAAATATTTGTTGTTCCGGGAATAAAAAGCTATATTCATTATCATCATCTCAGCCGCAGATCTATTTTATTTATTACAAACGAAAACATGTCAATTTATACTTACAATAATAATTAATATTTGTGATATATGTACTGTATTACATGGGGAAAGAGTAAATAAGGAATGGGATAGATTATTCCGAATAAGAAGCCAGCCTCACAAATATAAATATTAGAGAATAAATACATATATTTTCCTCGTATTTGAATTTTTTTAACGCAAAATGAGGGGAAAGTTTGACGTGTGTTATGTTATATTGTGTCGGGGGAGTATTTCAATTTTTAATTTAATTGTTTCTTATAAGTACATATATTATTTAAATTTCAGGTTCGAGAGGATGGATCCACATTCAAAAACTGATACTGCCTCTATTTGAGGATGTGTGTGAAGAAAGCACAAACTCAATCATAGTCCGACTTGCTCAAGAGTTCACACTTAACAGCGCGGATTATACGGTAAATACGTATATTAAAAAATGTTTTTAAATTTTGTAATAAAATTAAGTAGATTTCGTAATTTCACCACTTCCTGTCACTACATCACTTTCTGTCATTGGGTTCTTACCCAGTAGGCTCAGAAATGGTTAAATATATACCAAATAGGGAGGGCGGAGGTGTTTTATAGGCCGGCAACGCTTCTGCAAACCCGCGGGTGTTGCAGTTGTCTATGGGCGGCGGTGATCACTTAACATCTCGTGACCCGCCTGCTCGTTTGCCTCCCACTGACATAAAAAAAATATATATGCGTTTCTTTTTCTACACTATCCTTATTTCATAGTTTTTTTTTTAATCAGCTCAGATAGTAAAATTCAATCATGGGAAAGTTCTTAAAACAAGAGATTCATCTTACAGGCGTTGGGCTAGTAACCTATCATGTCTAACTCTCCATGCTCCTTATTTTCCACCATTCCCTTCGTGTTTCACGACTCTTAGCTCTGTCTACCCCGTAAAGGATAAAAAAGTGATACTGTATGATGTTATGATTCTAAATTTAAAATCAATGATTATGTCTTATATTATTTTATATAAACAAAGTTCGAATGCATTCAAGCTTTTTCAAAAATATTTTTTAAGATGTGTGATTAAATGTATATGTATACTTTGTTTTTTAATACTAAGAGCTTGTTTAATTCAGTTGTGTTGTGTTCAGAGTAAGTACACATTTAAATGTATTATATTTTCTATAAAAAGTAGCCCGTCTTTTAATCTAGGTCATAGTTCATCGCTGTGCCAAATTTCATCCAGATCTGTTCGGTAGTTTTTGTTTGGTGCGCTACAAACATACAGATAGACAGACAAAAATTCTAAAAACAATAGTTTTGGCTTCTATAGGTCCTATAAAGAGCCCCTATATATGTTTTTCTTAAAAATCTCCCATGTCATCACAGCTCAGTTACAATTTTATTATATGTATAGATAATTAAATGAATTTATCAATAAATTTACCTTTTTAACGAGATTTTAATTCAATTTTGCCATATAAAATAATATTCAAAGCACTTTCTATTTTTACAGGATCAAAATTCTATTACACAATTTCAAAGTCTTCAAAGTGACAAAGGACTGCTACCAAAAGGTGAAATATTTTCTGAGTACGACAGTAGACACTCGGCAGAGCTGGAAGCAATATATAAAGTTATGTACCATGCTAAAGATTTTGACACCTTCTATAAAGTAGCTGCTTGGGCTAGACAAAATATGAACTGCGGATTATTTGTTAACGCTATATATTTAGCAATATTAAATAGGCGAGACACTTCTAAACTGACAATTCCTGCCCCCTATGAAGTATTACCTAATTATTTTGTCCTTAAAGACGTAATAATCAAAGGGTCGAATATATTGGCTGGTGACGATGTTACTCAAATGGGAGATGTAAAGGATGAAGGAAATGCTTACGTCATAGATGCCAACTACACTGCCAATGTTAACGATAATGATGAAGATTCTAAATTAGCATATTTCCGGGAAGATATTGGCTTAAATTCGTACTATTTCTTGACTAAATTGAAATTGGCTCCATGGTTAAATGCTCCGCTGGATCTCGGAAATAAATATGGAGAATATATGTATCAAAAGATGAAACAATTTGCAGCAAGATTTGATTTAGAGAGATATGCTAATAATCTTCCAGTATTAGAAAGTATTGACTGGAATTCTGAAATAAAAATGTATGATCCGTTGTTAATTTATTCGAACGGAAATGAATTCGCCCACAGGATGTTTGATATAGATATAACTGGAAACAATGAAATTGAATTAATAAAAAGCATTGAAAGTAACATTGGTACTGTTGTATCGCATATGGTAAGTTAATAATTTTATTTTCTTGGCTTATATATGTATTTTAAAAATAATTTTAACTTAAATGAAATGTTTGCAGAGACAAAGTGGCTATCAGAAAGATCAAATATTAAATCAATTAATGGAAATATTGGTGACGAGTAGTAAAAGTTACGAAACAGTGGCTCGTCAAGTTTTAGGAAGTGGTATGGAAGTAACTTCAAGGTAAATTTAATATATAATTTTCTTATGCTTCTGATTTTGAGTTATTTAATAATGGCATAATTTTTTTGTACTTACAATAAATATTTTCATTTAACAATATTTTCCGTCTGTAAGCTGTTTTTCGTCTTTCTGTACCCAGTTCTATAAATTTACAACTCGTCATAGATTACGTCACTATTTGTTTTTGTATATTTTATCGTCATGTTAATTTTTTGTCGTTTTATATTTCAGACAATTCTCAGTTCTAGATCATTCGATGACCACACTGAGGGATCCAATTTTTTGGAGGTTAAACAAAAAGATTGTGGAAATTATTGACAACGCTCTATCTATTCTTCCCCCTTATTCAAGGAATGAACTTTATTTTCCTGGAGTAGAAATTGTTAATATTGAAACAAAGAAAATGATGACACAGTTTGATAACTTTCAATATGATATCACAGATGCTTTAAAAACAACTGACAAAGATATGAATTTCCAATTAAAAATCAACCAGCCAAGGCTTAACCATAAACCATTTATGGTCAAGCTAAATGTATCATCACTAGTGATACAAAAAGGATTAGTAAAGCTATATTTAGGACCTAAAATTGCTCCAGGGAAACTTGCTTTCAATAAGAATCTCTTTGTCTTATTAGATAAGTTTGAAATAAATCTTAAAATCGGAACCAATGTTATATCGAGGTCATCTGAAGAGATGGAAAGTTTTTCCGACGATTTCATATCTCTTCCAGATCTGCGAAAGAAAATTGAAGATGCTGAATTTGGTTTAGATTCGCTATCTCTTAATAATATTGATTTCCAGATTGGATATCCTTCTAGATTAATATTACCCAAAGGAAAATCAGAAGGTTTACCCATACTAATATTTGCATTTATTGCACCATTGACAAAAATTAAAGCAATGGGTGATAATGTCATCTCTGAGTTTAATTCAGCCATTCTTTCACCTGGATTTCCTTTAGACTTGGTAGTTGAAGACCATCAGCTATTTAATTTACCAAATTGTATGATCAAAGATGTTGTTATTACTGGTAAAGGCACTGGAAGTGAGATTAAAAAATATGGTAGCGGTAAAACGTATGACCCTTCTTCACGACCTAGTTACGGTGCAAATAAAGGTGGATATAACAATAATCAAGATTATGAAGAGATGGAACATGAATTTAATGAAGAGACTGTACCTAATTATAATAGTCATTTATTAACTCTAAGACCTGACTTTACTAAAAAGAAAGAAACAGTAAATTATAATTCAAAACAGTTTAATTATGGAGATGGCTCTAATTTAGAAAGTAATAATTTCCGTGACAAGAGTAACATTAAAAGACCGGAATTCACTTACAAGAAAACGGAGCCATTCGACTATAGTTCAAAGCAATCAAAATATGGAAAAAATCAAAACCCATATACAAGTACGGTAAAAATTGACAACTTTCAGGAACTAACAACGAGTAAGCCAAATGAAATGCAACAAATAGATTTACAAAAAGATGATATTTATGAGGATGACGATTTAACACATGACGCACCCGAATATAAAGATGTGATAACTGATACAGAGGAAAAGTTAGCAGGGGGAGAACCACGACCTCAACAAGCTATTACCTTTACCGGTTTCATAATCCCTAAAGATTATGACAATAGCTTCGATGAAAAAATCTATGAATAATCTAATTTAGATACAGTTAGTGATACATAATTTTTCAAATTAAGTACAAATAATCAAATAAAGATTTGTTAAATTTCAAATGTGTTTATGTATACACTTTTAACTAATAATATTAATTACTAATAATAGAAAATAATTTATCACATTAAAATTTAGGCTTTTAAGGGGCTAAGGGGGTTAATAATGCTCGTGAAACTAATAAGTGATTGTAGGTAAACTAAAACCAACAAATAGTACTAATCCTTCACGCGGGTTTCTTTCATTATTTTTGGAAATGTTCCAAATATCTTACAACGACGTTTCGCTTTCCCTATTTTCATCTTAGAAATTTAAAAACCATCGGTCACTACTGTGACAACGGCTAGAATGCAAACTGAAATATTTTTACAGCTGATTACAAGGTTTCTTTAAAGTAGGTGTCTGGAATATCACGAGGAATGTCCTTATCCATCATAATTATTTCCACATTCAACAACAGTTATTAACATTCTTATATTATTAACATTTTCGAATATTATTTATTCTGTTTGATTCATAAATTCAACACAGTTTGCCACGTGGGATGCGTTAGTATGTATAAATAAAACTTTATGACATGTCGTTAAAATAGCGAATATAATTCATTAAATGTTAAACGTATCTAATAGAAACTGCTGTATTTCCTGAAGTAATTATATTGTGAATAGTTCTAGTAACACGTATCATATTACCAGCATTATGACTTCATTGTTTTTAAAAGCTTTCTTGGACTAGTTTCCTTGAAATTGTAAAATGTAAAATAATTGATATAGATGTTTATTTCTTTTCAATTTCTAATATTATCCAATTCCTTATAAATAAAGTAGTTGTTTTACATATTTATTTTAAATAATATGAAAATGTTTAATATTTCTTTTATTAATCACTTAACGGTGAACATTATTTCTTTCGTTTTGTGACATTGTTTTGTGACATTATTTACTTAACTAGACTGTTCATTTTATTTTCAAAGCTGAGCAACTAATTTGAAATGGAAACAGAATTAATATGTAATCTATAAAATACTGATTAATCGCCATTTTTAGAGTTCCATAGCTAAGTGGCAAACACTTAGAATATAATAGGTCAGTACGTCGCTCAAATAAAGCCAAGCCTTTAGATGTATAAAATTAACAATTTTAAATAAATATGTATTCAATGTTTATTAGTCACGGTTATCTGATAGGATTTGTATTAAGATTCAATGTACAAACAGACAGTAGCCAATCCTGGCCATATTTTTATGGCAGAAATGTTAAAGTTTAGGAATTGGACACACGAGTAATATATATTTTTTAACATAGACGCTATTTTCCAATTAATTGAATAAAATACTTATTATTAAATTTGCAAAATACTTCCGTCTATCCTACTTCAAACGCTATGAGCTATTTACAGATTCATTTACACGAGAATTTGGCGATATATACAAACGCAAGGAGATCCTGTCGTGCCAAAATGAAGTTATATTTCCATTTCATTGACAGTCATGATTCAGGGAACGGTGGTATTGCAAATCCCAACATTGCTTTTGGCTCCGTTGGCCAATTATTTCGATGGAGGTATTTTCAGTAGTAAATCGTTAGAGCATCAGTTACGCATCGTCTAATAATTTTAATCAGCACAAATCCAAATGTTTTATGTTATAAGCGGCAACAGATATGTCGGTATTAACGAGTGACAGTTCTAATGCGACTTAATGCAACACGACTGTATAAATATAATGTATGTAATTAATATATTCGAATTTCAATTCCAACAATAAGAGTCTCGTGACTCTTGGCTCTGTCTACCCCGTAAGGGAAAAAGACGTCTATCGATATCTGTATCAATAAGCCCGCAATTCAGCTAAGCGTGGTCTTCGAAACTCGAAACTCTTGGCTCTGTCTACCCCGTAAGAGATTATTGGTAACGTGGTCTAACTAACTAGAAGGCTTTGATTTCACTTGTGATTTGAGTGGGATATTAGTTTATTCAAATTTTAATTGGGTAGCGGGCAACAATAAATTACCTGCTCTGAATGTCAAAAACAAAATGTATCTATAGGATTTGCATAATAAATTTATTGTTATAGTATATTTTTGAAAAAATAATAAAGTTCTTATAATGTAGCCAAATTTACAGTAAAATATATTATAATATGCAAACAATGAGTAACTTTAAGGATATGGATTTATCAATATGCTTAGAATAAAAATAAATTTTAATTTTAAGGACGTCCAAACTTAACTTGACGAGGAGAAATTAAATGCAGAACTATATTTTGATACTAAAGCCAGAGTTAAAAAAAAATTGTTCTTAAAATTAAATAGTCTAGTCTTAATATATGTATAAGCAAAGCAAATGCAAAGGTAATGCAAATTCCGTCACGGCTTATAAATGAGTAATAAGTAGTATAATTTAACTACTACTTAAGTTATTAGAAAGGATTTGATTTTAATTTAGGGTTCCAAATAAATACAAAAAAGTCACGGGTTAAAGTCAGTTAATTTCTCAGAGAAACGTCATGGAAAATCATATATTTTTACACATAGAACGATTTCCCACAAACAACAACGCATCGAACTCTAACTAATAAACAAAAATAGCTCTTCGCGTGTCTTTCAAAGTTATAAATACTCCAAATAAAAATATTATTTGTGCAAGCAATTGAATAAATTTATACCATGACCTATATTTACCGTAAATAAGAAGCATGTGATACGATCAGTCATTTTTTAATCGTAAGTTAGAACAATTATAAAATTAAAAAAGGATTACTATTATAAAACTAACGATTGATTGACAAGAAGAATTTATGAAAGAAAATGGGAAACGTTGGAAGGGGAAGGCCTAGAAGAATTTATCTTGATCAAATATTAGAAAAGGCAGATCAGAAGTACCCTTAACCGATGAGCGTGCAAGTTAAGATTGATAAATGTAAAGAAGCGAAAGATCTCAGGCTTATAGTAAATGGAAGAAAGAAGTCTCTAGATATCTACCTGTAGGCTTTTTTAATACTTAAGTTTCGATAACCAAGTATTTTTTGTGCTCGAGTCTCATCAGATAGCTTCGTAAAAGTCATTTATAACATCTGACATACATTTAAGACTGACTGACTTCAGTGTATCACAAATTTTGACCGATTTTGGGATAATTTAAAAATAATGTCAAAACAAAAGTGTGAAAATGACTTCCACTTGCTTAGAAAATGTATTGCTGTACACATATTTTACATCAAGTTTGTTAAATTTCACTCACTGTCACTTAATTAAATGACGACGCTTTTTGCTTTACATTCTTGTTCTTGTGCCGAGCATTTCATAAACTAAACAACAAATTAATAAATTTCATAACTAGAAATATTCTTTTGCCTTCCAATCCCATTAAGTATAAGTTCTTGAAAACTGAACTCTTATATGCTAAGAGGATAAAGGCGCTGTACAAGTAATGATGCTAAAACAATATTCGATTAGTTGATAGTTTATTCCTTGTTATTAAATCGCATGATACTAATGAATACTATTTAATAATGCGGTTTTAGCTACGTGAACCCTACTAGAACAAGAATTTTGATAAATCAATTAGATAAATAATTGAATTGTTAATACCAATAAGTAAGCCAAAATGGGGCATGCCATGTCATGGTCCACCGTCTTAAATGTTTATTATTATTCCTCATGATTTGTTTGCACGAGTATATTCATTACAAAAAAAGCTTTAGACATATTAGAGGTATATACTTACTCTATATGAGACTGATAATGAAAATATACTTTCTGGGTCTCTTAAATAATTTTGTTTCGATTTTAACAAGTTATCTATATTATAATGGGGACTGAAACAAATCGTAATTCTTTATATTATTAGTTCTGATTCCAATGAAATACATTATAGATCTCCTTAATATAGATATTTGTACATTTTATACTCAGTACAATAATGGTGTTTTTGTATTGTAATACGCAAATATAAACGCCACCTTAAGTGGATTCTCTCGATGTGGCATTTTGTGAGAGAACACAAAAATTATAGTCGATCACCGGCATTCTATATCTGCGCCGGCGCAGCGTATAACCCGTTTCACGCGCCAGTGGTCGCCAATCGATGACGTGTCTGTCGGAAAATACAATGTTTCCGTTTCTTTCATTGTATTTTTATTTTCAGTTCTTCATTCATGTTTAAACTAATTTTAGGGTTGCGTTCTTCCGAAATTAGTAAACCGAACCTTTTTTTATTTATGCTTTTTTATGTTGAAAGTATTAAAATGTATGGTTGCGTGATTTTGAAATATCTAAGCAGATGTTCTCCACACCATTTCTATAAATTCGCAAAGTTTGTTTGTTTGCACTTTAGGAAACAGAAAGGTATGGTTAAAAATCTATAAGTACTTAGACTCTAAACGAGTACCTACAAAGCCAAAAGTTAACAACGCCTGCCTGTAAAGTCTCCACGCGTAATATTTTCATTGGGATTGTTATGTATCGGCGGTTCAAAGGAATTTCCTGCTCTTAATCAAGGAGCTGGTTAACAGATTCTGGAACGCATTGCTCTGGTGTGTGGTAAACTTCATGTATTATGAGAATGAGTTTAGCCAGCCATTTCTCGGTTGGCCGAACGTGAGCTGTTTAGGAATGTTAAGCGTATGTATCAATGTTCACATTCCTAACCGTACCAATGAATTAAAATGACTATGATAGAATCATTTTAATTGTCTGTAACATATCCAAAATATAATTAAGTTGTTGCCTGTTTATAATACCCCCTAAATATAACAAAATTAATGTTAAAATGAAACAAATGAAACGGATTTTATCGCGGTTTAATCACTACACACTAACGAATTTAAATTCCTTTGTTTGGAGTGATTAAACCGCGATAAAATCCGTTAAATTTGTTTCATTTTAATGTCTAATATTCGCGTAAACTTAAAAAAAAATTAATGTTTTTTTTTTCATCAAATACTTTATATTGCTCTGGTTTTAGCATATGTGTGTATTTAAAATACACACACACATATGCTAAATGCATGGTTATCTAAGAAGTTTAATTAATTATTATATATTTTTTTATGTTAGTAAAACTATATTAAAGTTTCATTGGACATATTACTAGCAACAATTGACTCGATCAACTACATTAGAATTGGGAACTTTTAAAAATAAACTTATGTCGGTATGTTTATAATTTGGCATACCTATTTCCTGTAATCGCAAAAACATATCCATCATCTGGTTGTTAATTCATAATGATGAGTTGAATAGTAGACGGCTTAGAATAGCTATAAAGCATATACGTAAAAGATTACATGTAGAGTTGTTAACTTTCCAAAAAAATACGCTGCGTTTGCCGTATAATTTCATACAAAAGAAAGTAATTTGTAATAAGATAGGTCGCAGAAACATGCTCTAATAAATTAACGTTAAGACTGATCAAAAATCCCCCGGAAATAAAATTATTCAGAAATACTTTTTCTATTAAGCATCTTTACTTTGGCTATTTCCTGTAAGTCATTTATGTAAGTATTTCTAAAACTGTCATTGTATAAATTCAAAATAAAATGTATTCATTGTTAGAAATAAAGACTAATATTTATTGGTATTTCTTGAATATTTAGTTAACTTACTAATTTTTTTCATTTATAGTTACACGCGCTCTACAACAAGCTAATTCTAAACTACTACAAGAGTGACAGAGAGAGACGCAGATTTCTTTTATTTTCGTATTCCCTGTTTCGTCGGGAATGATCTATAAATAAGGGTCGCAAGGGAAAGGAAAACCCAGTGGAACAACACTCGCACTCGGTTTCGGTTCTTGTTATAATTGCATACCCAACAAATAAAACATGGTGAGAAAAGAGAAAAACATATTTTTTTATTTTTAAAAAGTGAAAATGTGAAAATTGTGACCTAATTATGTGTGCTTTATAGGTTAATTAGACGTAATTTTTTGGTATTAAATGCTTATGTAAATGACGCACGTTTTAAATAAGTATCCAATGTATATTTTAGATTTTAATGAAAATTGTCCATTTATACTAACTAGTTTATATAGGAAAATGTGTTGGTGTTTGTAATAAGTTTTGATTTCGTTTCCGTTATCGAAAACGTTAATCATCGTTGTTTATATTATACTCGTAATTATCTTTTACGATGAAAGTAAACCTCCGAGAATTTTCTCATTTAGTCCATCTTTTCATTTTCATCTAAAGTGTCTGTTCATAAAGTGTCAAAATTGTTAAAATTATTTTGAATCCTAAATTTTGACTCCCTTTGCTACTGTAGTGACCTTAATGAGTTGTGACTGTTTTATATATAACCTAAACTCAAAAAGTGAGCTGTAAGATATTTTTTTAAATGATTTATCTTCGATTGATCATCATTGAATAATAAAAATATATACAAGAGTGTGAAATACTTTTTCGAAATAATTTTCAAAAACTTTTTATAAGAAATTATTGACTTAGTGATTTTTTTTTTAATTAGGCATCGTTTATAGGTACAAAATGTTTCTAATATTTTTTTATTTATTGTTTAAATAACGGCCTAAGTTCTTTTTTAAACTTATAAACTTGAACGCGTGAATTAAAATCATTAAACATTAAGCAACGATCAATGTTTTCCAGGACTCAGATGACGAACAGAAGATGGCGATGCTTCGCAAAGCCTTCCAGATGTTTGACACCACCAAGTCTGGCTTCATTGATGTGTTGAAGATCTCCACCATTCTCAACACCATGGGTCAGCTGTTCGATGACTCTGAACTCCAGGCGCTCATTGAAGAAAATGACCCAGAAGGTAAGAATTACTACTTCATGTACATAGACAACCTCCGTGGTGTATTGGTTAACGTGGCTGACCACTATTCAGTTCCGGGTTCGACCACCGGTCTTGGATGTTTATCTTTAAGTGTATTTGTTTAAATATAATATCCCTTAACAAACCTCTCGAACTTACTTTGGGGCTAACTCAATCTGTGTGATTTGTCCCTTTGTATATTATTCTAAGAATATTAAGAAATAAGTATAATTAAAATAAAGACGTATTTATTTTTGATATGTTCTTTACGAATTATTAAATATTTTTATTGTAAATTAGAATATATATGTATATTAGGAACGCTGTTCGATAGTTAAAATGATGACGTCATAACATTTTACGTCATACAATTCCCACATATACCATGCATATTTGATATATAATAAAACTAAATAACTTAGTTGAATTAGATACTTGGACGTAAAGCGATTTCTAATTTTTAAAAGTTTATATTAATGAATATTTGGCAAGGCTTTTGACATGAAACAATGAAACAAATTTAATGAATTCTCAAGTTAGAACAACAGATTTTGACCGGAAATTATCTTTTTTGAACAAAAACTCAGTATAGTATACTCACAGTAGTTTTTAATTGTATTTTATCCACATTTATTTTTATGATTCGTAAAATTTTTGGCAAAAGAATTGAACATCTACTATTTCAAGCGTTCACGTCACACTTAGACAATATTTCTAAAATTCACGTAAAATGCGTACCATTAGTCATTTTGCCGCCTCTTTTGAGACTGTAAACAACTATAGATCATTAATCATCGCGGCGAAACTAGGTGTCACGTGTGGATTCTAGTTTATTGGGCTTTGGACACACGTGTTACTCTCAATATTACTATGAAGCTAATTATATTGACAGTCTTATTAGAGTATATAATTGTCTTACAACAATTGGAGTAATCTGACTTATTTTAATTTCTGAACTATGTATCGTGAGCCAAATTGGTGAAGTATGGTTAAAATATATAAATGTGAGGTACGTAAGGGTGAAATCGTTTCACCAAAATTAAAATTACAAACTGACCGCTCGTGGTAAAAGGAAACCAGGATATTTTCTATCTTAACAATTTGTGTGAATTTACAAGATACAATTCATAGATTAAAAAGATAATTTAAAGACAAAATCAATAAACAAAAAATTATTTGTACAAAATATCAATAGTTATAGAAAGTACGTTGAACTAATGCAACGAAGATAATTTGAGACGCCAATGCAGCCGCTCATACACGGACAGAGTCAACGCGGCGACATTTTAAAGTTATTTTGGAATATTTTTACGCTTCGCCGCAAACTAAAGTTATTTCCGTACCAACTCTGTCTTCCCTCAGAATTAAACTGAATAGTGTCTCGGTTGCCTTGATTTAGTTTTATCGTTGAAGGAAATATAAGATGTTTGTTAAGGAATGCCAAGGTTCGCGGTAATGGATTGGCTAGTTTTAGATTCGTGTTACTTCTCACTTTTATCTCCTTTGAATGTCATCGCGGTGTATAACATCACTCTTTTGTTCTCATTTTTCTTTCGCCGGATTCATAAATATCATTACCAGCGACGTTAATGTTTCACAAAAAGCACACTGACACATTTTTGACAATTTTATGAGTGCTTTTACAACGTCTCGTATTAAGGAATTGTAAATAAATACTGACATATGAATGGTATTCTTGAACAGTTATATTTTGTTAAAGTACTTATAATGTCATGCAGTTCTGAAATGTCATATTCTAAATAAAGAAACGAATAGATTTAATAATATGTGTATCGTAAAGAAACTTTTTAAAAAAATTGCCCACTATTGTTTATTTGCGTGATTATCACTTGCTTTTTTTTAACCTAGGTCTGCAAATCTGACGGTCCAAAGATTAATAACCGGATATCAATGTGAATCCATCTATAAGATATGCAAACACGGTTGATTTCTAGAATACAAATAGTTTGCAATTAAATCGGATATAAAAAAAAATATATAATAGAGTTTTAAATTTTTATTTTCAGGAAGTGGAAAGATCAACTTTGATGGATTCTGCAACATTGCATCCCACTTCTTGGAAGAAGAGGATGCTGAAGCTATGCAACAGGAACTGAAGGAAGCTTTCAGGTGGGGCTTGCTTGCTATGTTACTCTCACGTCATCTAACTTTTTTAAAGCTTTTTTACTATTTTGTTCTTTATTTTTATTTTTTTGTTGATTTACTAGCCGTTACTTGCGGTTATTCTCGCTTCACATAACTTAATGTAATATTTTTTCATAATCTTGTCTAAACAAGCATCTATACTCTTAAACAATAAAGATATGTTGAATTTGAATTTGGAATTAAAATATAGCAGTTTCTAAGATATTTTGATAACTGAAGCTTTTATATGTATATGTATGTATATATGTATGTATGTATATATGTATGTTTTGTATTTACAAAACCAGAAAGAGAAATGATAAACCAGAACTAACTCTAGATAAATTTAACCAGATGGGTTACAAATGTCAGATGGCAGTCACTCTGTCTAAAAACTTAACAAATACTAAATATAAAAGACAAATTACACAAATAGATTTAGCCCCAACTCAACGACACATAAAATACATATACATACATATATGTAAAAAGAACAAGGTCAATCTTAAAAAGATTATTTTCCTTTATAACCTGACAGAGGATCGAACCCGGAACCTTCAAATAGCGGTTCTGTGCATTAACCATTGCACCACGGAAGTCCGCTAAACCTTTAACCTAGTTTTGGTAGCGAAACCCGGGCTTAGACTCGTCACCACAGATGCAACTAGGAATAAACTCGTATAATGACGAAGAGTATTGGTATACTGATTATATACGTTTATATACGCTTTATAATTTTTTTTATTAATATATTCAGGTTATACGACCGTGAAGGTAACGGCTACATCACCACATCAACGCTTAAGGAGATCCTGGCCGCGCTTGACGACAAGCTGAGCAACTCCGACCTGGACGGCATCATCGCTGAGATTGACACTGACGGTTCGGGGACCGTCGACTTCGATGGTCAGTAATTTTTTTTTGTAGTCTCGAGACTTAAGCAAAGATCTCCTCTTTCGTTGTCTTCTTTTTCTTCTGGTTTAAAAGATACATTCATATTTACAAAGTTTATTAAGAAACTAGCTAATGCCCGCGTCTTCGTCCGCGTAAATTTTAGGAAAATATATCCCTCGGTATCCATACATTTTTTCGGGATAAAAAGTTCTAAAGTATCTTTTATTCTAGGTCGTAGTCCATCTCTGTGCCAAATTTCATCCAAATCCTTTCGGTAGTTTTTGTGTGATGCGTGTACAAACATACAGACAGACAGACAAACGGACAATTCTAAAAATAATCGTTTTGGCTTCTATAGGCCCTATAAAGAGCCCCTATATAAATATTTTCTTAAATATCTTCCTGAACAGACATAGCTCAGTTACAATTTTATTATATATTATGTATAGATTAAGCGTCAAAAGCTTTTTCTAAATAGAAACTATAAAGACAACATATTAACGCCAATTTTTATATTGTACTTAATTATATAATATGTACGTTTTGGATTGACTACAATTTGATTATTATTCTCAATTCAAACTACTAGTATTTTGGAATGATCAACACAAAGAAAGCCATTTGAATAAAAACATTGCTTCCGACCTTCTCCTGAGACAATGAGTTTAGATCACATCAATCAAAGATTCATCAAAATTGGCCTATTATCCCAAAAAGGATTTCTTAATAGTATGTGATTATTATCCTGCGTTATTTTTTGTAAAATATCAGTTTGAAATCAAATCATTCTAGTCTAATAAAAGTCATAGCAAAAATCACCACGATTCTTAATTTTACTAAAACACGCTCATTGATTTTATAAGTATACCATATGATTCTTAAAAGAAAAAAATATTACAAGGTGATATTATTTTGCTCGTGCCACGTAATGTTCCAATGACGATGTATTTATATTAGACTTGGCCTGATTCTATATTAAAGAACATTCCTTACAGCTTATGTGGCTTTAAGCATATGACGCCTAATATTAAACGTTATTTTCTTTATATAAAGCTTATAAGGGCTAACAGTTTCTTTTCTTTCATCTGAATTCTATCGATTTTTCACCACTGTCTGACTGTTTCAAACATTTAGTCATATCTAACTTGCAATAGAATATCTGTTAGTATATCCAAATTAATACACAAAATCTTTTCTTTCTTTGCAGAATTTATGGAGATGATGACTGGAGACTAAATTGAAAAAATCGTTATAGTATTATTATATTATCATTAGAAATTATTTACATTGTGAAAGAAGACTTTGTCTAGTACAAAATGCGGTATTAGCATGATTGTTGTCCAGCGTCCATCTAATCAGACAATGTTTAATCTATCTTATAGATAGGCTTGTTAAAAGTTATTTTTATTTAGTCTACAACTAGTAGGCCAGGATTTCTTGAAGTCGTTCCAAAGAATTATTTCCTCAATAATTCACACGAAACGGGTTCATTTTAAACAATTTTATGCCAATATTTATAACGCAGAATGTTTTTTGGAATATATTTTACACCACATTTGTATGTACGATATTAAAGAATGCCAACTTACTTTATGTATTTAATTTAAAGTACCTATTTGTTATTCTTACTCAAGTATCTAACATCATATAATAAAATATTTTTGCTAAATGATTTATCATTACGCTTTATATTTAAAATTATTGATACTACAAAAAATCAATTTTGTGTAGATAATTTTTATTCCAATGGAATTAGGTGGTTCAGTGGTTAAAGTGATTGAGATTGATTTAGGTCCAAAATTCAAACTCGAAAATTCAAATTCAAGCTCGTACTTGAAGTATTGATTATTTAATTATTGATGACGTGAAAAAGTGCCTGTGAAGGTCTAATTTCTGAATAAATATTTTGATTTTGATTTTGAGTAGTTGCTGTAATTATATTAGTATAGAAAAACATCGTGAAAATCCTGCACACTGTTTGAGTTCATATACTATTTGGCACTAGATGGCACTGTTGCCAAAGTCGCACCTTCAGTCGATTTGAGAAATTCGCATAATAAAACTCGTTTCTGAACATAAAAACGCTCTAGGTATCATACATACATGTTGGTACTACTTATTAGTAATTTCATTTTACTATATTTTTGTTATCACGGGGAATCCCTACTATTTATTTATCATGACTGTTATATAATATTTTTACCGTACCATCAATCTGTTATTCAAGTCGTTTGTGCAAATTATCTAACTGGACCAAAATTAGACATCTTCCAGGACTTACAATTGGAAAATTGTCCAATTGACTTTTGTTTCTGAGAAATTGTACAGGTAGAAACAAAAGCATACCATAGCAAACCATATAATTGCCTATTTAATGATTTGGGCGGCGGTGATTACTCAACATGGCGTCACCCGTCTGCTCGTTTGCCTCCCTTTGCCATTAAAAAAAAACTTCATAGACTAACTCAAAAATCTGTTTACACGCACTGTTACACACGACTGTTTAATTTTCAGAAAAACACTTGTGAACTATTAACTTAGTAACTGTAAATAATCCGGTAATCATTACGATAAAGAAAAAAAAAGGTTTGACTTGCCTTGCGTTTTAAATATTAATAAGGACAAATCACACATACTCAATATGTGTGATTAGTCCAAATGTATCTCAATGATACTTTATTTTATAGCAAATATCCAAGGTCTATTAGAAAAAGATATTTTACATTTTGAATCCCCTGGACCTACAGATAAGGTGATGATGTTCAGCATCACGTTACGGAAGTCGATGTTAAATGCAATAAAAAAGGTCAAAGCATTGATATTTTTAATTTAAATGATGATGCTCTGATAGCTAATTGCAGTCAATTGTCTGAAGAAATCAATTAATTTTGATTTATAGAATTTGCACGCAAATTATTTGGAATTTATGTGTTAAAATTCGTTTCTCCAACGAAAAAAATAGGATTGGGATTAACAATGAGTAAAACGTAAAGAATCTCAACACTTGTGTGCATGAGAATTCAAAATTATATATGTTTATGTAGCATCGTTAGGACCTCAATTGCTAAGGATCTCGAGTCTTCAGAGTTACATATAAGAGTGGTTTAGTTTTTGCATTGTTTAGTTGACCTCCGTGAGGGCAAACGTGTGGTCAACAATGAGTTCGTGGATTTGTTTGTTGCTCCTTGGCGTGGCTCTGTCCGCCCCGTCAGACGAGTGGCGAGGACTGGTTTACGAAGGCGGTATGTACATATTCTGATTTTTGATATCTAGTTATTCTTTGTATAGCTTTTATCTGTTAAAGTTTATTATTTTATACGTAAAAGTAATGTTAAGTTTCTAATAGATCGTATGCAAATAGGTACTTTTGTTTGTTTAAATAAAAATGAAAAAAAACGATTTTTTTTTACAGATCTATCAATTAATGATGAAGCTTACCGCATGCAAATTATTCCGTCAGGGCTTTCCCCTCAAAAAGTAGAAAAACCAACTAAAATTAAATTATCAGACTTTATTAATCAAGATAATGAGAATTTTAAAACCTTTAATGATTTATTAGAAAAAGGTTTTGCTATGAAGGGTATAACATTCAATATCTATGATACAAATACAAGAGAAATAACCATTGCTTTATTCCGAGTTCTTCAAAATATTAGTCACACTAACTTAAAACTATTAAAAGAATGGGCAAAACAAAACATAAATCAAGACATATTTGACTACGCTCTTCTGTTGTCTGCAATATATAATAATAAACTAGAACTTTCGGAAATTCCACCACCATTTATTAGTAAGCCAAATTTTTTTGTTAATAGCGAGACGATATATAAAGCTCTGAAACTAAAACTCAACCATGGCTACTTAAATCCCCAAGAAGCGGCAATTTATCAAATACGCATGATAGATGACAATACTTTTACTATAAATACAAATTACTCTGGTTGGAATCACCCTGTTAATAAATGTGACCAAGATACCGACTATTTTAGAGAAGATATATCACTTAATAGTTATCACTTTGGGCTACATCTACTCCACCCGTTTTGGATGTCAAATGAAGAATTGGATGATATGAACCCTAGACATGCTGAACATTATTTGTTCTCTTTAAAACAATTGCTATCTAGATACAACTTAGAAAAACAGTACATTATTGAACAAAATGTATTAGCCAATAAAGATTGTGATATTGATTACCGACCATTTTTGATATATGACAATGGGATGTCATTCCCTAACAGACCTGCATTAATCAGCTCTGAAGTCTTATCCCGCGAAAATTTGGTCTCAATAGATATTGCTATAAGGGAATGTCTTTCAAGGCGTATTATTATGATGGTAAATATAACCATATTAAAATTGAAATGTCGGTGTTTTTAATTTATGAGGATATTTTTGTAAAATAACCTATTAAAATATAATTTTCCTTTTTTGCAGAGTAATGGTACGCTGGTAAAGATAAATGAAGACAATTATTTACAGTTGCTTCCAAAATTACTGAGAGCTAACTTGGATGGTATTACCTCTGGACAAACTATACGAAATCTTTATGGGTATGGAGTTGGGACAGAGAATGTGTAAGTTAATACTACTTAGGGTATATTTTTACAGATAATCTGGGTTGTAGCTAGTATACTACGTATTTTTATAAAAAAAAATCTTATAATAAACCAAAGTGTAAAAATAAGTATAAAAGTGAACATAAAAATTATAGATCGAAAATCTATCTTATAAGCATATTTTACGTCTTATACGTATGTTACGTCAACGGATTAATCATATTATAATGATATGATATGGTTTATTTAATTAAATGAATAAAACCTGGAACTTTTTGGTAGACTTGAATATATTATTTCAACTTTTTACTAGCGTACGCAATCCTTCTCTAACCCGTCTCATCCACGTTCGATCTGTAACTTTGATGATATCATCTAACCATTTCATTGCAGGACGTCCAACACCTCTCTCTATTGTTCTTGGCCACCATTCGGTTTAAGTTTTACTTCTGTCCTGCCTATAATACCTGCCTGTAATACTACTTAAAATTTATGTCCATATCTTCAACTCCCCGTACTTTGTTATGCTATTGAAATAATAAATATATGCATGTATATAATATTTTTTTTTTCAGCGTAACTTCAGCGCCTTCTGTTTTGCATCAATATCAAACTGCATTAAGGGACCGTGTTTACTGGGTGTTGATTGAACGTGCTTTAAATTATTCAATTGATTTTCTGCGTTACATGGGTCCATACGATTTGTCTGAGTATGAAACAGACAGCTTGCGCATTATAGATAGTGATATCGATGACTTTGTTAGCTTTTTTGATTATTATCAATTGAATATAAATAATGCTCTTAACAGCTATGAAAATATATATATGCAAAATCCACAAGTTATTACCGCTAGACAAATGAGATTGCAACATTTACCTTTCAAGTTTTCATTCAATGTGGAATCCGACATGGAACAAAACGTAATTGTAAGATTATTTTTGGGTCCACGATGTTATAATGCGTCATGTTGGGACAATTATCAAAATTTCTTTGAAATTGATGCTTTTGAGTATAGACTAAAGCAAGGGTTTAATAATATTACCTGGGCAGTAGAAAATTCTCCTAGGTTTTCATTTGATGACTTCTACAATTTAGAAACGCCTTTCAAAGGCCCAAATAAATATAATATGTTTAAGTTCCCCGCTAATTTATTGCTACCTAAGGGTTTGGAAGATGGTCTTCATCTAACAATGTTTGTAATGATAACGCCTGTAACCACATTTAAAACTAAATCAGCAGAAGATAATTTATATAAAAAAATATTTATGTCTTTAGAAGCAGACGAAAAGCCATTAGGATTCCCATTTCATAGATTGGCTAAAAATTATAATGAAAATGCTAGTAATTACAAATTTTACAACGTATCGGTATACCATCATAAAAGAACTATTAATAGATATGGTCATTTCTCAGAACATCTTTATTGATTTCCGACATTTGACAAATTATAGATGATGATCTAAGAGAAAAAATAAATGGTTCTATTTTTTTTTATGTGTTTTATGTCATCATTATTAAGTGTGTAATAGTTTTTATTAAAAAGGGAATAAAAATGGAAAATTATTAAAATATTGTATTGATATAAATATTTATTTTATTATGACTATATATTCTACAAGCTCTAAATATTTTGGTCCCAGAATTCTTTCTCTCTCCTTTTATTATATAGGAACTTGGTTCAGTTGAAACTCGCCATTGCTCCTAAAAGGATATTCGGGGCCTTTGTGATAGATGTTGACATCTTCAAAGTACATGTTGGGTTGAATGAAGACATATGGGACCGGAACTGGACGGTCAAACGGATAGCCCAAAGGCTTGTTGTCAATAACAATGCTCTTCATAGATTCCAGGTCTTTGCTGAGGGCTTGGTATGGGTACACAAAGACGAAGAACTGTACTGGAAAACCACCCGCGGTACCTCTGGGCAACATCAGTCTACTTGGCATGGAGTCGTAGTCTTCAGACATGCTTTTAGGAACCTGGCCCTGTTTCAGGAGTTCAGAAATCTTACCAGTAGAGATGGAGTCCTCTTTGTAGAAAAAGAAATCTTCAGATTTACGCACAACCTTATTTTGGCCTTTCGTCAATTTTTGGGTGAAATAATCCAATTCGACAAAGTTTTCATAGTTATCGTCTAAAGTAAGAAGACGACCATCTCCATCATATTTAGGACCAACAAAGATCTTGATTACGGCCTCTGCGTCGACGTCAGACTTAACATCAATGGTGACTGAGAATGGTTCGTGGTTCAAACGAGGCTGACGGATGATGAACGAGGAATATTGTTCTTGTAATTCTGAGGCAGTTAAGTAGATTGCGTTGGTTGCGTTGAAGTCGTAGTATTCAAAGAAGGTGGTTAGGTTGTCAACGTTAACGTCGTTTATCTTGACACCAGCATAATGGAGAACCTCCTGATCATACGGCTCCAACCATTGCTGGTAATACTCAATGTAGCTTATGATCTTGTTATATAGTTGATAGAATACAGGATCACGGAGTGATGTCTGATAGAAGTCCAGAACAGATGGCATGAACACGTAACTAAAAAAAAAGAAAATATAATATGTTAACAATATACAGATAACTTTTATTCTATGACAGACAAATATTTGTAAATAAGTAAATAATATCTATACATATAATAACATTGTAACCGAGCTTTGTCTGTACATGAGAAATATTTAAGAAAAACATATATAGAGACTGTTTATAGGACCTAACGCCAAAACGATTATTTTTAGAATTTTGTCTATCTGTCTGTATTTTTGTACGCGCATCACACAAAAACTACCGAACAGATTTTGATGAAGTTTGGCACAGCAATGGACTATGACCTAGATTAAAAGATAGGCTACTTTTTATCTCGGAAAAATGTACGGTTCCCGAATATTATTTATTGTAACTGAGCAAGGGACTGACAAGATAATATAGTATCCATTGGTCGGACGAAGTCGCGGATATTAGCTAGTACTAAATATAAATAAATTAGGGAGAAAAAATGCAAAAGTAGACAATTAAATAATTGCTAGAAGCTTACTCGTCATTAGACTGAGGTGCAGCACCGAGGACTCGGCGGGCAATGACTTCGTAGGATTGCACAAAGTTGTAGAGTGCGTACTTGTCATATAGATCAGGATTTCCTTGCCAGTAATTTCCGACAAAGTTGATGGACTTGGAGTTATGGAAATCGACCTCTTGCTTAAACTGTAGAAAGAATTTACATATGCATAAACTATGATTTATATATTTTTTTTTAGATTGTAAATAACATAAAAAGGCAATTAATAAAAGTGACAAATAGTTTTAATGCAAAATAAATAAATAATCTCAATGTTAAGTGCATGTTAATTTATCGAAAATGTTTACTTTAAAATTTATTCTGAAATATAAATTGGTGAAAAAATCTAAAAAAAAACTTAGTATTAATAAAATACTTGGTATACCCACCGCCTTGAACTGGCCAAGCTGCAAGAATTGCAAAAAGCTCTTTTCATATGCATCAAGGAATTGAATATAGCCCACATTTTCTTCAGTATCCAAGTAATAATAGTTGGGGCGTTGAGCAAACGGATATGTCGTTGTCGGGTACAAAGCTGGATAGTAACCAGCCTTAAGGGGTTTGTAAAACGACAACTCTGGAATTTCACCTAAGTTGTTACTCAAACGCTCGAGATAGTAACGTGCCAAAAGTTGCCGGTAGAAGTAATAGTAGAATTCACCACGGCGTTCCTTGAAAATACCAATAAAGTCCTCTCCTTTGCCCCAGAAAGGCATAAGATTATGGAAGTAGTAATAGTAAGAGTTGAAACCAATGTCTTCAGTCAAGTAAGCTATTTTATGCTCCTGGTTACTGTAAGTCCAACTACTCGAGTAGTTGTAGTAAAAGTAGTAGTTATTTTCCATCTTAAAAATACCATAGTTATTTGCAAAATTATCGTTAAAAATGCCATTTTGCATCTGTGTGCGGTACATTTTAATTATGACATCCCCATTTACGAAATATTCGGGATATAATTCATAAGGAGCAGGTAGTACTATTCCGGTGGTATCAGTACGTTGGATGATCGCTGCGTAAAAAGCGTACGCGAATAGATACTCATTCAAATATACTCGAGCATAGGCAGCAGTTTTATATAGTGTGTCCCAATCTTTAGCGCTGTAGAGCAAGTCATAAAGGATCTTAGCTTCTTCCCTCTGCCTTTCGTAGAAAACGGAGAATGGGTAGGTCTTGGGCATAAAACCAATTTGTTGAAGTCCAGCAAACGCCTTAACTGCCTCTTGATCCTACGAGAATAACACGAAGTATATTAAATTAATTTTGTGCTCATTATTTATAATTCATAACATATATTTGAACATCAAGTTAAAAATAATGATTTATTAGCACAAATATGAATATTGGAATAAAAAGTAGCATCTGTTACTCAGGAAGTTATAGTATATATTTGCGGCAAATTCCCTCAATATCAGAATTGTTGTCTTTAAGTTTATTCATTAGAAACAAAAATACATTTTTTTATAATATATAACAGTAATAAAAAAATATATAATATAATCTATACATATAATAAAACTATAACCAAGCTATGTACATGGGAGATGTTAAGGAAAAAAAATGTAGGGATCTTTTTAGAACCTTTAGAAGCCAAAACAATTTTTTTTATTGTATGCCTGTCTGTCTGTTTGTACGTGCATCACGCAAAAACAACTGGATGCAATTTAATGCGGTTTTGATACGCCGCTTACGAGATGTTGAAAATAGTAGTTACGTACGAGTTGCGGACGACGTTGCGGACATAAAGCTAGTATAATATTTTGACATTAGTATGAATTATGTATGATATGTTACTTACTGCGTACTTCCCTGCGTTAGCTACGATGTCATAATCCTTGCCGATTTTGTAGTATTCAGATTCGTAGTCGATTTGTTTCACATTTTCTAGAAGAGCAAGAACTTTTTCCTGGACTATCAAAAGGTCACCTTCCACTGTAAAACATTAGAAATATAAGTAACACCATGCAAATCCTAAATAAAATATTTTTATTTAGTACTTAACAGCCTTGATGCCGCGTGATAAAGTCCTTGTCTGTGCTAAAATCCAAGAGCCCTGGTTTCGAATTCGGGTAAGGTCATAATGGAAAATGGTCTTTTTTGTTATTGGCGTGGCTAGGATGTTTATCTTCATATGTATTAATTATAAAACTAGCTGTGCCCGCAACTTTGTTGGCGTGCGGTTTGAAATAAGAACTTTTATATAAAAAAAAAAAAAAATTCGGACCTAAAGAATCTCTATTCTATCAATTAAACATTAAAATTATCTCTCCAACTCCAAAGACTGGTCTGATTTTTTTCTTTATATAAAAACGGTTTAAAAAATTCATTTAACGGTATTTCCACTCGCAATTAAAAAGCCTAACATAACTTCGATTTTACATCTCATGCATAAGTATGATTTGTGTGAGACAAACCATAGCGCGTTTTAAAGCTACTGTGGCGTCATCTAGGTACCGAATTTAAAGTAAATCGGTTCAGTAGTAAATTTCTTGATTATCTTACGGGAACCCGACAATTTACCAGGATAAAATGTATATAAAACCTTAGCCCTGTAGGTAAGGTACTTACAAATAAAATTTTAAGTAATGTTCAGTAGGTAGTTTTTTGATTATCCTACGGGATCCTGATAATTTACCGGTTAAAATATATCTAAGATGTTACCCCGGTATGTAAGATAAACAAGTAAATCGGTCCAGTGGATTTTGCGTGATGTGTGTTCAGACAAACAGGAAGACAGACCGACAAAAATTTCTAAAACTGTAGATTCGTTATCTGTATCGATATAATGTACCAATTTTGCTCTTATTCAGTTTTATTATATGTATGGATATAGTATCTTTAAGTTAATATCCCATAAAACAAGTCTCAAATTTGTTTGAGGCTAATTCAATTTATTTATTTAGTTACTAAGAAAACCCGAAATTAGTTAAAATATATCTTAGCTACAGAAGATATTAGCTTAATTTTGTAAAAAAAATGTCATTTGTGTTGCCTATTAATTAATTTATACAGTTTGGCGAAGCTTTTTTTTTCAATTTCTTTAATTTGTCCCTATTTTATTTTACCACTTTAATCTCATGGATTTCTGAGAACTGAGGACACGGTTTACTAGCAATAAAATTAGAAGTTACAATTTTTACATTTAAAAATTTTAATTTCCAAATTACTAACAAGAAATGCAGTTTCTAGTTGAACAGTTGATCATATAATTGATGAAACTAACATAACTACTAAAGAAGTGAAATGAACATCTTATACATCACATTTATGACATGATTAAAAAATATCAAAGAACTTACATTTTACCGTGGCTACTTGCTTATCTTCGAAGACGGGGAAGGCAGAGCCTGCGGCCAAAGCCACGAGGCCAGCTAATATCAGGACAGTCTTCATCTTCAAACTTTCTGCTGACAACTGTACCACTGCAACACACTTTCCACATTTTATACAATCCCTTATCGCTGTTTACTGTATTATGTTCGCTTATTTGTATTATCTCTGGATTATTATTTTAAACTTTACAAGCTTATCTCGATGAAATGTAGATGTAGTTATAAAAACTACTTTTTATCATTTTAATAGGAGACGAGAAGATCCATTACATCTTAAAACGAGTGAATGTTATATAATAATTGGGCCAGCGAAGCGAGCTTGACCATCCTACAACTCTTTTGATGGCACAACTTTTAGAAAAACGTCATGACCACACCTTAAGGGGTAAATTTAACACAGTACTTTTAAATTCATGTCCAAATGTTTATATATTAATATTGTAAAACTATATTTTTTTGTTTCCTTAATAATATATATATGGATAAAATCATATAATTATCTTATTATTGATAACTAGCTAATGCCGGCGACTTTGTCCGACCAATGGATACTATAATATCTTGTCAACCCCTTGCTCGGTTACAATAAATTATATCCCTCAAGAACTGTACATTTTTCCTCGGATAAAAAGTAGCCTATCTTTTAATATAGGTCATAGCCCATCGCTATACCAAATTTAATTTAGATCTGTTCGGTAGTTTTTGTGTGATGTGCGTATAAACATACAGACAGCCAAAAATTCCAAAAACAATCGTTTTAGCTTCTATAGGTCCTATAAAGAGCCCCTCTACATACGTTTTTCTTAAATATCTCCCATGTACAGACATCACTCAGTTACAATTTTATTATATGTATAGATTTGAATACAATAATAACACACGATAAATAATGACTAAACGAATAAATAAATAGAATAATCTAAATAAGTAATCTATCTTTGCTTTGTTGTTATTTTATAGTAATATGTTCAGGATGATGATAACCTGCAATGTTAATTACTTTTAGTGATAAGCGAAAAATAATCATATTGTTATAAGTAAATTTATAAATCGTGAAATGGTCATGATACTTTTTCAGATTGTATTTAAAATTTTAATTATGTAGTCGTTAGTTCTTTCAGAAGACAGAACTTAGTTCTTTCAGAAGAACAACTATATTATGCACAAAAATTTCAAGAACAAAAAAAAATGTCCGATCTTTGTTGTATATTTTCTTTAAAATATTTAATTTACAAAGACGGTTATGACTAAGATTAATTTATATATATGATTTGCTGTTTGGGTTAATGGCAGTTTGTTCCATATGAATATAATACAAATTTTCTTTATTTTATTCAAAACTAGTTAATGCCCGCGACTTCGTCCGCGTAGATTACTAAGTACTACTACAATAAATTATATCTCTCGGGAACCGTACATTTTTCGAGGATAAACAGTAGCCTAACTTTTATTCTAGGTCATCATCATCCATCGCTGTGCCAGATTACATACAGATCACTAGTATTTGTGTGATGCGAGTACAAACATACAGACAGACAGACAAAAATTCTAAAAACAATGGTTTTGACTTCTATAGGCCCTATCAAGAGCCCCTGTTGAAGAAATTGTTTTTCTTAAATATCTCCCATGTACAAACATAGCTCAGTTACAATTTTATTATATGTATAGATAAAAACGTCAAAAATATGTTGTATGAAAACACTAATCTTTTACTTTTTATTTTTCGGAAATAAAACCGAAAAATAAAAAGTAACCTGTCTATCGTGGTGTTGTTCCAGAATTATGGAAATTCAGGGAGGAATAAAAAATAAATCGTTTATTTCCTCAAAACAAAGATACTATATGATAGCTTTCCTCATAAATTTAAAATTTCTCCAATGGGTGAATATCGCATGGTGAATATTCAACAGTTTGGCATTTATATCAGTTTGACATACAATTACTCAATGGTACTAAGCTGTTTTTCATTTGGCATGGGAAGATTTTATAAGGCTGTAGTTCTGATATTGTTTGAGGATTTAAATTCAATATTTTTTTATAATTAATTGGTAGACCTTGGGCAGTGGGGCAGTACCGCACTCCCACAGAAGACCGATACCTGAAGTGATTGGGAGAGCTGGGGGCCCAACTTCTCCGCCCTCCCCAAATGGGCAGGGCAGTTTTTTAAAGGCCCGCAACGCTTCTGTAACCCCGCGGTTGTTGCAATTGTCTATGGGCGGCGGTGATCACTTATTATCTCATGACCCACCTGCACGTTTGCCTCCCTCTGACATAAAAAAGACCTACAAAATGTGATATTTTTTATGATAATCAGGAGTATTATCAGAAAAATAATATAGCAGTTTTCGCCCATCACAACATCGCCCATTTTATGTATTCTACTTACTTTAATAAGTACTACATATATTATACTAGTTTTTACCCGCATTAGGTAGTTTTTTTGGAAATTATTGTTTATGGAACTTGGTGGGAGCCATAGTTAATATACTGTATGATAAGTTTAACATCCTCCATAATTTTCATAAAGGTTGGAAATGCGTGTTAATCTTTGGTAAATTTTCATTTAGGAGTGAAAGTGATCAGACTCCCCGGAAAATTATTTTTCCCATGGGAATGGGTTGTTTTCCCACGGTCAAAAGTAACTTATGTTCTTTNNCATACCAAATTTCATGCAAATTGGTACAGTAGTTTAGGCGTGATTAAATAACAGACAGACAGAGTTACTTTCGCATTTATAATATTATATATAAATATATTAGTAAAAAATATTAGTATTAGTATGGACTAAGTGAGAATGGTCGAAAAGTTGTCCTATTATAGGAAGCGATTAATAACCCACTTCATATAAAGTGAATTAGCTGTAAACTTTACAGCTTTAAAGTTTAAAGTGTAAAGGAAGCTCGAGACTAACATTTAAAAGCGACTGTTTATATGTTTTAATAATGTTATAAGTATTTACTATTCTTTTTTTATGGCAGAGGGAGGCGAACGAGCAGGTGGGTCACGTGATGTTAAGTAATCACCGCCGCCCATAGACACTCGCAACACCCGGGGGGTCACAGAAGCGTTGCCGGCTTTTAAGGGAGTTGTACGCTCTTTTCTTGAAGGTTCCGAATATAATATATATAAATTTTTATAGAGAGAAATCGGGGAAAATAGCTGGGGAATAATATATAAATTTTCAATTTTATCCTCATGAGTAGATTACAAGTGTACTTTGAAAATATAGCGAAAAATGTATGAGAGACTGGTAGTTGTAATTTATACTATAATGTATAACACGCATGTACGTTCCTATTTCTAAAATTTTCCATAACATTGTTTAGAATAAAATTATTGTGTGTTATTGAAAATTGATACCTAAGCATTTTTTATGATTTTCAGATTATTCACCTGAGCTAGGTAGACAATAGATACCTACAATAGATTTCAATGAAGGCCCTTTTTAGAGGAACCATCGACGTATTATGAAAGCTGGCTTAGACTTATAGAAAGAAAAATACGAGAAGTACTTATTCACAAAATTATTTGAACGCACATTGGGCCATGCGATAAAAATCCAATTAAGTGCATGTGGTATTACTTTTGCATTATTTCACTAAATTTTACGGTGAAAAATTAAACTAACTATAAATTAGATAATTTATTTTTTAAGGTAATTTTTTGGTATACAGTCTCTTCTTAAGGAAGTTTACTAGAGTTTAGGAGGTCCACGTATTGTTGAAAATAATTGGGACCCTGTTGGTAGATGTAGACGTCCTTGAAGTACATATTAGGCTGATAGAAGAATGCCGACACCATAACACGACGATCGAATGGATAACCGAAGGGCTTGTTATCAATTACGTATGACTTCAGACTTTCATATTCGGGTCTAAGAGCTTCGTATGGGTAAACGAAAGCAAATAACTGCACCGGGAATCCTCCTTCAGTACCTCTCGGAAGCATCAAACGTCTAGGCATGTCATCGTAGTTCTCAGCCATATCTTCAGGAACTAGTCCCTGCATCAAGAGCTCTACGATCTTTTCAGTTGAGACAGAGTCTTCTTTGTAGAAGAAGAACTCTTCAGAATTGCGCACAATCTGGTTCTGACCAGTCGTAAGCTTGTGAGTGAACCAATCTAGCTCCACGAAGTTCATCCAGTTATCTTCTAAAGAAATAGGGCGACCTTCACCATCGTATTTTGGAGCCATAAAAAGCTTAATCACGACCTCGGACTCAACATCAGACTTGACGTCGAACGTTACTGAGAAAGGCTTGTGGTTTAGACGTGGCTGACGGACAACGTAATGGGTAGAACCAGCGGCTTCTTGTTCGTAAGTATAATACATAGCTCTGGAGATATTAAAGTCGTAGTTTTCGAAGAAAGTGACTAGTTCATCAACCTTTAAGTCATTGATCTTGACGCCGACGTAGTGCAGCTCATCTCGGCTGTATGGCTCCAACCATTTCTTGTACTCAACGATGTAGTTCATGATCTTAGCGTACAGCATGTAGAAGGCGGGGTCTCGCAGGGAAGTCATGTAGAAGTCCAGCGCGCTAGGAATGTATCTGTATCTGTAATTTATTGAATAATATTATAATTTGTTAAAGTTTATGTTGAAATTTTTACTTGGTTACTTATAGACCTTTAGCAAAAATTTTATGTATTCTACATTAGGGTACATATATTGGTAAAAAAATAAATAAATGTATTATGCATAATTTCTACTTATTACAGTTGGGTTTGGGGAAAATTTCTTTTTTTTTTAGCACAAAGAAAAGTTTGATAGAGAAAAATATAATCTGTCCTTATACAAATATGAATTT
This sequence comes from Cactoblastis cactorum, assembly GCA_020352625.1. NCBI lineage: Eukaryota > Metazoa > Arthropoda > Insecta > Lepidoptera > Pyralidae > Cactoblastis > Cactoblastis cactorum. The sequence continues at coordinate 49,612 of JADGIL010017704.1, forward strand.
GTACACTTACTCATCATATGGTTCAGGAGCTCCACTAAGAAGACGACGAGCAATCTTTTCATAAGACCGCTCATAATTTCTATACTTTCCACCTTCATTGACATACAAGTCAGGGTTACCTTGCCAATAGTTTCCAACAAAGTTTATCGACTCCGAACTATGGAAATCAACCTCTTGTTTGAACTGAAAATTAATTAATAGGTTAAAGCATAAAATTAAAAAATATATAATGAAAAATAATTATTAGAAAGATATTTATACTTACAGCCTTAAACTGGCCAAACTGAAGGAATTGTTCAAAGCTCTTTTCATAGGTATCAACAAACTGAATGTATTCCTCATTTTCTGGAGTAGCCATAATATAGTGATTGTCACGATGAGCGAAAGGATAGTATGGATTGGACAAATAAGGATAGAAGCCAGCCTTCAAAGGTGCAAACCAAGAGAACTTAGGAATTTCACCCAGTCCGTTGCTCAGACGCTCAAGGTAATAACGAGACAGAAGCTGTTGGTAAAAGTAATAGTAGATTTCACCACGACGTTCTTTGAAAGGTCCTAAGAATTGTTTACCGCCTGCCCAAAAGGGCATATCAGTGTGCATGTAGTAATAGTAGGAGTTCCAGCCAATATCTTCTGTAAAGTACGCGAGTTTGTGTTCATTATTGTCATAAGACATAGTGTCCGAGTAATTGTAGTAGTAGTAGAAAGTATTTCCTTCTTTAATACAGCCACAGCTGGGCCAAGACTCTTCTGGATTGTTATCACTATCCAATAAATGTGCGGCGGTCACTCTGTATATAACTTCCATGTTTACAAAGTACTGAGGATAGAGCTCGTACGGAGAAGGCAGGACGATACCATGAGTATCAGGACGATGATAAATAGCAGTGTAGAAGCTGTATAGGAACATTCCCTCGTTGAGATGTACTTTAGCAAATGCAGCAGTCTTGTACAGAGTTTCTAAATCCTTGGCTGAATAGAATAAATCGTACAGAAGGTCAGCCTGTATCCTCTGTTTTTCATGGAAGATGGAGAATAAGTAGACTTTAGGCTCATCTTGAGCGCGCAACCAAATTAAGAATGCTTGAACTGCAGCTGGATCCTGTAACAATTATAATTAAATTGTAAATCTTATTCTCATGTAATCTTTAAGAATTTTGTATGTTTATAACTAGCTGTAGGGCTTTACTCTCAAAGGATATTTTAGATTTCCTCAGTCTTTTTTCCTTTTTTGTACTTTTAATATATTTTGAAACCAAAATTATCCAAGAGAAACAGACATTATTTCACTAGACGAGCGATCGAGCACTCCCTATCCACCTGTGCATATTTATGTTACATTTTACAGATAAACTATCACATTTTTAGGTTTCTGCTTTAACATATTAATGAATATTTAGATATGTATCTTAAGATCTACCGGAGCAATTTAAAAAATTATTTCAATGTTACCTGATCACTTAGCTTTAAGCATTAAGTAAAGCTTTTGGTACCCACGGGAAAGAAAGAAACTAGGTCACTAGGGAGATAGTATAATTTAATTGCGTGTTACTCACATTATACTTGTCTATATGTTGTTCGAGGTCATACTCCTTGCCGATAGCGTAGTAATCAGCATGCTCGTGCACCTGAATTACAGTTTCCAGCAGTGACAAGGCTTTCTTCTGGAAATCCACTAGATTCTCATCCACTGGGGGCAAATAAAAACATTGTTATATATTTATTATTGATTGTTAATCAATCCTTTATTAACACAATTAGAATTTAAAAAGAAATATTATCACAAATGAAAAGGTAAATAAAAACATTATTTGTGACGTTAAATATAAAAACAAGAAATATGAACTAGCATTAAAAGAATAATATTATGTAATTACAAAGGTATTTCTAGACTTTTATAGGGATTATTTATTCAACATAATGCTTTCAATAATATTCAAATGGTTTGTGATAAAATTTAATAAAATGAAATTATTTGGTAATTGTTAACATATATTTATTTTCTAATTGAAGAAAAAAAGAAATAATCAAAATTATTCAGAAAGTTATCAACTTATAAAAACTTGGGTCTTTATTATTATACAAATAGTGACTGGACAAATCGGCAGTAATTAATAAATACATATATGTACATATTTAAACAGCTAAAAACATTAAAAGACTTATGACAATCAGAAAAATTATTCGCATCATGACTTGACCGGGGTTTGAACTCGTTCTGGGTTCGATCCCGTCTTGGTACAGTGATCATTTAGATGTTCAAGTACTCAAAAAAGTAAAAAAGTCATAGACAGAGTTAAAAGTCAAAAGTGTAATGAATTAATAATGAAAAGTAACAAATGAAAGAATCAATGTGCCAAATGAAAGAAACACATAATCAAAATAAAAATTCGCTTTAAATAATCATAGAAAGAAAATAAATCGAAATTTTTATTACAGTGGAGAACATGTAAAAATATATATTTTTTAATATGTACTTACACTTCTTGGTGGAGACACGGTCGTGTTTGAAGAGCGGCAAGGAGCCCGCAGCAAAAGCCACGAGAACGGCCAAAACTAGGACAGTCTTCATCGTACCAACGTCGTCTGACAACTGTACCTCTATCAGGTCCCTCTGATTATTTATAGTATACCTTATCTTCTTAGATGTAGACTACCTTCAAGGTGTAATGTAAAGTACCTGCCTGCTATGTGGAGGTCCCGGCTTCGATCCCTGGTCAGGTCATCTAGGAAAAAGATCTTCTGATATCTTTGTGTCACTATTCGAATTAGTTAACTTATTTCTCTCATGACTACTATAAAAGTATATTCCAAGTTACTATTCTAAGTTTTATTATATTTAAGCCCACTTCTTGGCAAAGGCTCTTTCTGCTTCTAAAATACTTATCTACTTTGTCGCTTCAGAGCCCGGGCTCCGCTCCTAAACTAGAAGATGGTGAGGTTAGGTGGTTTTTACACAGGGCGACAGCGCCTGACTTCTGCAATCCCAAGGGTAAACCAGAATCAATCCTAGAATAGATTTATACAAACACCAGGTGGCGTTTGAGACACACAACGTGCTTTCCGAAGCACAGAATCATCTTTCTTATCAGATAATCAGGTGATTCCAGACTGCAATATCCTAACCTGACTAGAAACAGCTTTTTAAACAAAGTTACCTCCAGTAGGATTCCTAATGGAGGTAACTTTGATTAATAGCCAAAAGCTAAAGCTATCTAATTATTAAGAATATTACCTATAACAAAATTATAAATATCCTTGCTAAAAAATATATTTTACTCTGAGAAACAAAAAAAAAATGCAAAAAGCAAGGAGTCCTTAAGTGCTTATCTTACTTATACATACGAGTATACTCCTTAGACATAAATCATCTAATTTTGAAGGTGTTTAATTTTTTATCGTTATTGCGGTGTGAATTTAGAAACAATCAGTGATTTAACTAGTGTTTCCACGGTTAACTCACGTTAATTTTAGTCGGTACGTCGCTGCACGGCTGTTTCTTGTGCACAAGGAACAGCCGCGCCGCGACGTTCCTAGTACTCGCCCTGAAGATGGCCTTCTGAATAGGTCGAAACGGTTATCGGCGTTACCGACTAAAATTAACGTGAGTTAGCCATGTAAACACTAGTTTTATATTCATGTTTGTTTTTGCAATATTCGGCAAAATGAAACATAAAATTACGACTCATAGTGGCACGACACGATTCATAGTAGTATGAGCCTGCTGCATGCTTTTTTTAACCTGTAGCATGAACAGGCCGGTTCGTCCAGGGC
>JADGIL010017711.1:0-19525 GCA_020352625.1 Cactoblastis cactorum
ACAGTTTTCCTAGATAAAGAGGAGCCTATCTTTTAATCTAGATAATACTCCATAGCTGTGCCAAATTGTAACTAACTCTGTTCGGTAGTATTTTTGTGATGCGCGTACAAACATACAGACAAAAATTCTAATAACAATCGTTTTGAAGCCAAAACGATTGTTATTTTTTTTAGGCCCTTATATAGAGCCCTTATATATTTTTTTCTTAAGTATCTCCCATGTACAGACATAGCTCAGTTACAATTTTATTGTATATAAAGATATGGTAATGAGTATATCTGCCATTCAATCTTGGTACTTGAAAACGTGATTTGGCTAGGCGCGTCATTACCATAGTTAGTCAGAATAGTTATCAACCAACCGAGTATCGTTCGGTAACGGTGACGCCAATAAACGCCACACAATTTTACATATTTGAGTAGAAATATTGCCGAGATTATGTGTTTTCAAGTGGTGTATCGCCATGTCGCGAACGACACGACTTACGGCTTTCTTTTGTCATCAAGATGTCAATCAATCGCAGATGTTGGCAGCCACAGAGCATAGAAGGGACCCCTTCTATGCTCTGTGTTGGTAGCCAACCAATAACCAATTTATAGACGACGATGGGTAGGTTTAACGGTAGGTTATTTCGAATTTTGCAGATACAGTGTCACGTCTTTGTAATTTACGGGGTAAACAGAACCAAGAGTCGAGAGGTTCGAAGGTCACGTGAAACAGAACGGTGAGCTTATTGGTAGAATGGAGATTAAGAAATAGTAACAGGTTCTATTGCTTTGTATATCCATTGAGAGAAACTTCTATATAAATAAGTATTTTTTATGTAAGAGGGAAGCAACCGAGCAGGCGGGTCATGTGATGTTAAGTGATCACCGCCGCCCATAGACAACTGCGACACTCGCAGGGTTACCGAAGCGTTGCCGGCCTTTGAAAAGCCCCCACCCTCCCCAAATGGGGAGGGCGGGGAAGTTAGGCTTCTGGCTCTCCCACTCAACGGACGGAGCATGGCCGCTGATAGCCGTCATTCAGGCGTCGGTCTACTGAAATTTACCGATCAATTTTAGACTACGTAGTCATTTTTAGAATCAGTCATTATATACGATCAAATAGCTTAAAATATTCAAAACACGGGTTTCAGAGAAGAGCATTAAAATCAATTACACAACCAAATAAATCACTAAAATATATATAACATTAAATTCTAATTTTACAATTAATATCAAAATTGGTATCGTAACGGATTACCAAGAACTATGAATGTTGGTTCAAACACGCTAAATGTTGGTGCCAACATCGACCTGTGACTTCAATAGTTATAAATAATTCATACCTATTCACTAAACAGTTGCGTGCGTTCTTATTTATTAAGAGATTTATACATCCTCCAAATTTGCCACACCTGTCGCCATTTTGTTTGATGCGACAATAAAATAAGTACATAAATATGCGAATAATTAAAGATTGCTATATCAGTTTTGGTAATTATGATAATTTTACTGATGTAACGTTTACATGATTTCTTTTATTGTCATTTTGTGTTTAATTTGTATAATGAACTAGCTATCTGACATTGAAAAAAAAATTAAATCATACCAAGTAAATCCTGACATTAGCGCGTTCAAACTATCAAACAAAATCTTCGGCTTATTTCTATGAAAGAGGGAGGCGAAGAGCAGGCTGATGTTAAGTGATCACCGCCGCCCATCGATACCTGCAACACCCGCGGGGTCACAGAAGCGTTCGATAAGATCGATTTAATTATTATTATTATTATCTATACTTATAATAATATTGTGACTGAGCTATGTCTGTACATGAGAAAAACATTATAGGTTCTTTAGTTTCATAGAGGTTCTTTATAGGACCTATAGAAGCCAAAATTATTGTTTTTAGAATTGTTGTCTATCTGTATGTTTGTACGCGTATTGCACAAATACCACCGAACGGATCCGGTTGAAATGTGGCACAGTGATAGGCTATGACCTGGATTAAAAGATAGGCTACTTTTTATCCCGGAAAAATTTACGGTTCCCGAGGGATATAATCTATTGTAACCGAGCAAGGGGCTGACAAGATATTATAGTATCTATTGCTCGGACGAAGTCAGGGGCATTAGTTAGTTTGGTATAAAATCTTTAATCGGACATTTAATTTTTTCATTACTTTTATTTATTGCGTTTCATATTATATTTACATCCAAAAAATATATAATTACAATGTGTAACTCTTGAAAAAAATTCTCAAGACTTGCTATAAATAATGTGCGCAAAGTTTGGTGTTTCCTCGGAACGTGCGTGTACGCACGGTCCCGTTGCACAGGCGCGCGCCGTTCCCTGCGCGTCCCGAGTCCCGACGGTTCCTGTCACACCCTGCCAGCTAACTGTTCGTCAAATTTATGGACCTCGCTTCTTGTTTTCATTCAGAAGAGTTTTCTTTGTTAACTTTAAAAAATCAATATTTTTTTTAAGTTCAGTTTTTGAGCCAATACTTTGTGAAATAGTGAAATCTTTTAAAGTAGTGAAATCTTTCACACCCCCCCGCAACTTTTAAGTTAATATATACTGAAGAATGGTTATATAGAATTCAATAAAACTTCAAACAAAAATTGGTGTGATCAAAATTGATCAAGTAGTTTGTGTGGTAAGCAATAATGTCAATATTTACAAGAACCATTTCGAATCTGTCAAGCAAATGCGATGTTTTTCAAAAACAAGAATAATATAAAGTTAATCAAAGCCCTTCTGGCATAATATATCGGCGTCCCGAAATGCTGGTAGCCGTAGCTTGCTTAAGATAAAATATTTTTCAAATAAATACTGACGTAAACAACGGTGTAATTTCTAAATAACGATTATGATTTCAACAAATTCTAACACCTAAAAACAACAAATATACATTTAACTAAGCGATGAGATAATAACATTAATGAATTCTTGTACAAAATCACCATTTAACCATCAAAAATCAACACGGAAAATGTCCAAAAAACATGCGCAAATGTAATGTTGAGATTCGACGCCACAATTCGGACAATTCTCTCTTTAGGGTTCCGTACCCGAAGGGTAAAACGGGAGCTCTATTACTAAGGCTCCGCTGTCTGTCTGTTTGTCTCCAGACTGTATCTCATGAACCGTGATAGATATAGAGTTAAAATTTTCACAGCTAATGTAATTCGTTGCTGCTACAATAGCAAATACTAGAAATAAAAATAAAATAAATATTTAAGGGAAGCCTCCATGCAACAAATGTGGTTTTTTTTTTTGCTTAATTTGTATAATATTGATAACGGCAATAAGTAGACGCGGGAAATATTCATATTATTCGTTTTTTTTTTGTCGTATTTCTTAAAAAATGGTACGGAATCCTTCGTGCACGAGGCCGACTCGCACTTGGCTGGATTTTTATTTTATTTTATCAAATATTATAAATTCATAGGATTCTTACTACAGTATGTCTTCTAATATCTTGTGAGAACTGAAGTCCTTCATATGGAAATTGGAAACCAAAGTTAGTTCGAACACACCCTCGGCCAATGGACAGTACTCTCTAGTTAAAACATTATGATAATGCGGAACTTCGGAGCCGCTCTTTGGTTCCGCGGAAACTTTGTTCCCTCCTTTTGTTAAGCTTCACAATTGTCTAACGTCGTTATGTATGCGTGCCAGAAACTCGAATGTATAGTTTTGTCTGATTTATTTACGGTTTTCTTTAGCTTAATTTATTTTACCAGTTTGTTCCGCTTGTATTGTAAGCTAGATTACATTTTTTCTTTCATATTTGATACTAGATTTGCCCGCGACTTCGTCCGACTAATGGATACTACAATATCTTGTCAACCCCTTGCTCGGTTACAATAACTTACATCCCTCGGGAACCACATATTTTCCCGGGATAAAAGGTAGCCTATCATTTAGTCTAGGTCATCCATTCCATCGCTGTGCTAAATTTCATCTAGATCTGTCCGGTAGTTTTTGTGTGATGAGCATACAAACATATAGACAGACAGAAAAAAATCTGAATACCATTGTTTTGGCTTCTATTGGCCCTATAAGAGCCCCCATAATTGTTTTTCTTCAATATTTCTCATGTACAGACATAGCTCAGTTACAATTTTAATATATGTATAGATTATTATGTTAAACCAGTTTGGACGAGTTACAGACAGATGTGCATTCCTTTCACAAGATTTTATTCTAAGTCTCCACTAGCAATTAGAAATAACAAGTGATGCACACTGGGGGCCTGAAGAAGTTAAAGTTTATTCGTATATTTTACATAGTGATTAATTCACTACCTAGATAAAAGTTCACTTTCAGGTGTTTTTCGGAAGTTAAAGTGACAAGCATGATGATCTAAATTACATAGAGTGGTTCCGTCATAAGTTAGTTCAGTTCATGTCTTTAGGGATTTATACCTTTTCTTGAAGGTTCCGATGTCGTATCGGTCCGGAAATACCGCGAATATTCTCGAACTTATTTAAGACTACCTCGATGTATATAATTTTTTCATGGATAATTGGTTAAATTTACAAGTTCTTAGGAATGGATGTCTAGAATTTAAGTTGGCGATGCAAAGTAAAGCAAATATATTTTTATGAAAACATTGTTATAACCTCCCTAATTCACTTGTGCTTTTGATGCGACATACGAAACTATCAAATTATACTATCACAGCGGCAGTGACCCGTAGCCGTAAGTACATTAAGGTGTACATTATCATTTAAGTTAATGGTATAACAGGTTAATTCGGAGGTCATTATAGATTCATCGTGCCACTCCGCCCTGGGCAAAGTGTCTTTGTTTACGTAATTAGCCTTAGAGGATTAGTCCCTTGCAGGTTGTTTTACTTTGTCCTATTTATTTTAAGCTCTCTGTACAAAAAAGAGGGTGTCTGTCTATTGCATCGCAGCTTTAGAATCGATTATTGGATTTTCGGTCAATTGATAAGAATTTGATCGATAAGATGATGAGAAATGAAATTATGTTACAGTAGTGAAAATTAAAATACACATTGTAAAAATTACACATTCGAAATAAATAAATATAGGGACCTAAACATAACATAGATTGAGTTAGCCTCAAAGAAAGTACGAGTATATTCTATTAATGATGGGCTAGCAACCTGTCACTATTTCTGAATCTTCATACCACCAATAAACCCACCATTTTGCTAAGCGTAGCCTTCGAGTTTCGCGACTCTTGGCTATGTCTACCCCGTAAAAGATAATGACATTATACTGAGTCTGTATTAATTGGTTATTAACTATCGATTATATCGTGTAGCAGCCTGACATTTTAGTTTAGGGCCAGATGTTAACCTTCCTTACCTTCCTAATTTACATTCAGGTAACCAGCATGTTTATTTCTTGTATTATGTCAAATATCTTATGGTAAAGTTCTTGCCTCTTAACCGAGGGGTCCCGGGTGCGAATTCCGGTCAGGTCATGATAGAAAATGGTATTTTCTGATTGTCTGGGTCTTGGATGTTTATCTATATATGTATGTAGTTATTATAAAATATAGTGTCGTTGAGTTAGTATCCCATAATACAAGTTTCGAACTTAGTTTGAGGCTAACTCAATTCGTGTGATTTGTGCCCATATATATTTTTTATTGTATTTTTATTTTTGTGTAAATCAATTGATAGATGAAATTCAAACTTAATATGATATGCTTCAGCGCTTTATCTACTTAAGATCTATAAATATTTAGCATCCTTGTCACGTGGAGCGGGGAGCCTGACACTGTATGCACAAATCTAGTGTCGATGTGTACAGAACTATGGTCAAAGAAGTCAGAGGCATGAATTCGTCTACAAAGACAAAGTCTTCGTAACTCCATTTAGTTATTTTACTTATAGAGCATTTGAGGACTTGATCGGCTAATATAATACTAATTGGTTGAATTCTCGTTGCTTGTAATAAATTATTTAATACTTTCTTTATTATCGTCAAATTATTATGATTTTTTTATTTAAAGATTTTATTTGTTAAATATTCACGTGAAAATGTGCCTACGAAGATCTAATTTCCGGATAAAGATTTTGATTTTTTACAAATCATTTTCCATCATGAGTTGGCTGCAGATCGAATCTGGGGCATCTTGGTACACTGTAATTACAACAGTTACTATAGAATTAGGACGACTGTTCGTTCCACAAGGTGTTTGTACGTTTTCACTTTTCGTCGACGTTACTTCTTCAACTACAGTATAATCGTAAAAGGTTGTCTAAAGCATCTCCTTGACACCGTGACCTATGAAGGTCTAATACCAGAATCGGTTTTCCGATAAACTGCAGTGCATTTCGGATGCAGGAGAACGCTCGCATCATCCGTTGTGTTCCATAGTTCCGCTGGAAACGCTTCCATTTAATCTAGTTTCGAGTATTATACCTTTACCTAGTATACATTAAGTATTGTAGGCAGTTACTGAATTTATTCTTAACAACGTTCAGTTTGGTTAGATATGTGACACTGAAAAATATTTTGTACATTTTAATTTTAATGGTAATTTTAATTGACTGATCAAAAATACCGATCTAATTTATGCATGGTAATTTTTTACTGTAAAACTACATGCTTCTCTGGATGGAAATCATTTTAATTTTCTATTTCTTCTCCACTGTTGTATTTCATTTTACTTTAGGATTTGTTTTGTTAGCGGACTTGACATTTTTTATGAAATAGTCATCATAGCTTTTTCTACTTCACTCATACGAACTTGTGTTCAGGTATAATCAGTTACTCGTAACTCGTCCAGTAAACATCATTCTACAACGGAACACTTGAACAGTTATACAAGTTGTATATCACACACCGAAACATGCAAATGAGGCCCTCGATCGACGCCATTTTGGTAGCGGGGATCACGATATTCGCGACTGGATTTGGGAAAACTGTAGTCGATATATTATTGACGAGTTTGGAAGACTTTTTTATGGCAGAGGGAGGCAAACGAGCAGACGGGTCACGTGATATTAAATAATCACCACCGCCCATAGACACCTGCAACTCCCGGGGGGTCACATAAGCGTTGTCGGCCTTTACTTTATTCGAAGTCGTATGTTTGTTTTCAACATTATTTGGTCGGAATTCTTTTATAGTTATAAGCAATAATTTATGTACAAATAAGATCATTCTGTCAACAAATTTATACTAGCTTTAACCCGCGTTTTTTTCGCGCGGAGCGTTGCCGGTCTTTAAGGGATTTATAGACTACGGACGATTTATTTTTCTGTGAAACCTATTAATTTTGTCAAATATTTACCAGTTTCTAAATAATGAGTGAGCTATGTAAACACATAATATCCCACTATCAGTAAAACTTATGACATACTTGAAAAAAAATCTATAACTTAGGTATAGAATTGGTTTAAAAAATTTGCACTCCCTTAAAAAGATGTGTTTTTGTTACAATGTAATTATTTTGTGAGCGAAGCATGCACAATTTAAAATTAGAATAATACTCGTATTGTTTTACATTTCACCGAAAAATTTATGTTTGCGCTTGTAAATTTGAATTACCTTGTAGTGAGGGTGTCATTTCAAGATATATTGAGTCTTGACCTTTGTGGGATAAGTTTGAGATGCTCAAACAAATATTATTAGTTATATTCTCTTGTTTTATTGCACCTAAGTCCAATTTATTCAAATCTACATCGACATTGTAATGTATTCGTGTTTACTTAGGACCGCTTTTAACAGCTGGGCTACACAATACTTGAAGCTATAAGTTAAATTTAAAATCAGCCTAAATTTTATTGCCATGCTGAAAACAACGTTGAATATGTACAATAAGTACATATAAGCGTATTTTTTTAAGCTTTTATTTAGTTTCATCTGTCCCGTTGTTTGTAATCAACTCCTGCAAGCTAAATTTTACTCAGTTTAAAGTGTCCGATTGAGCTGAAATTGATCTTTATTATCGGTAACAATGCATTATTATGACAAGCATGACTTGATGTTGCACCCAAGCTCCCAATGAGAGAATACCGCAACGGTTAACTGCACTGAATTAAAGTTTGTGTCACGCATGTAACGCCACCAGGTGTTCCTGGTGAGGATAAAAGCTTGAGCCAAAAATGAAAATATTGTAAAATATTTGTTTGGAAGGTGCTTCACACAACCTTAAAAGCCTTAAAAAATCATTTAATTGGTTACATGTATGTTTTGGTTGTATTTTAAAAGTACTATACTTATACTGCCAATATGAACATTAGATCATATAAAAATCAATTTTTCTATTTAAGTCAGTCCTTTGGATTGTATAGCACTTCCGAAATGTTTTCTTTTACTGGAAGCAACTGATCTGCTTCCAACACACGACATCATAATGAGGGAATCCGCATTCTAGTTGATGATTACTCACCAGGTGGTGGTGTGTTGAACTTAACACTGAAAATAGAATGACTAAAATAATATAATGTTTTAAAGGTTATAACCTCTAAAACATTATATTATTTTTTATATATTATAAATATATAAAAAAATAATATAATGTTTATATTATTATTCACAAATATATTATTATTAGTTATGGAACGTTAAAAATATTGTATTTCATTTTAATTACTTGTGTGAAAACGTAAAAAAATACATTTAAAACCGAGTCCTCATTTCATTTATTTTCTGCGTTAAAAAATAAGTTTACTAATAAAGCTACGAAATACTAATTTACTCAATTAATTTCCCGGAACAATTAACGCTAATTTACACTGAAAATGTTTAACTGGATGACCGTGTTATTATTTATTTTGGTGCTTTAATTACCTGATTAATTTACTTCCACGTGTAATTTAGCTTCCCGTTATGTTTCATTCAATATTTTTGAAAATTTTCCCAAAAATAATTTCAAAAAAGTGTGTTATAAAATATTATATAATATAAGGAACATAAAAAGGACAAGGATAACATACCAGTATCTAGCAGAACAATTAATGTTTTTTAATTTAAAAGTTAAATTTACCCAGATAAATTAATTCTCGATTAGCACCCAATATGCATCAATTTAGCCATATAAAACCTCAACTACAAAAATTGTCTTTTAATTGTAATTTTTGTATGATATTTTTTTTTTCGTATAGATAATTATTACAAACAAACATTAGTCTCTCAATCTTTGCTGTAAACAGCTTTGTTGCTGTGACAAAGTCACGTTTAAGAACACCAAAAAGGGAAAATCCTAATGACACAATGCAAGCATGAAGTGTACGCGCCACAATATTTAGATGAGAGTCCATAGATCGCGCTGTGATGATTTATTCAACGTAGGGAGAAGCTTTTCTCATGTAAATACGAGCTTCGAATCTCCCTCAAAGGGTTTCTGCTCCTTACTATGTACGTTTGTTTTTACCAATTGAACTACTTAATTTATTTTTGGATAAAAGGTTAACTGTCTGGTAAGAATCGATTCCGTTTCGAATTTCCCATTTTAGGGTTCCTTACCTGTAAATTGAGATATAACTCTATTATTGAGACTCCGCTATCCGTGTCCGTCTTTTAGCTAGAGTTGAAATTTTATGTTACAGTCACAGATCATTAAAATAATGAGCTGTGGTTGCAGCTATAACAAAAAATACTAAATATACGTAATTAAGAGTACTCCAGTATACTTAATAAAGGAGAATGTTTTGTAGTTTTCGATACTTGGCCGGTTTATTTTAATCAGTCCTGTCAGCGTTTTTCATTGAGTGATATCCTGACGTGATTAGTGAGTAGCCGAAAGCTACTGTCATATTATAGAGTATAGAAAGATATCTAATATTAGTGGTGTCATCTACATCATATTCGTAGAAAGAAAGAAAAAATAAAAAATGCTGAAACGCAGGATTAGAAATATGAAAGCATAAATAAATACGAAATGGCGAACCCGCCGCGGCCCAAAACGTTTCATATGTAAATCGCACAAGAAGAGACGATCGGACGCGGAAAGAGATCCACTAGAAATTAACTACATTTTCTGAGTTACCTAATACTATGTCATTTCGATTTTTTACGATAATTATAGACTGAAAAAAAGAGCGTATAAATCTCTCAAAGGCTTCTGTGACCCTCCCATGGTTTTGCATATGTCTATAGGCGGCGATGATCACTTAAAATCACGTGACCCGCCTACTCGTTTGCCTCCCTCTTTTATTAAAAGTTGCTGCATATAGCCCGAATTTACAACATTACAAATTGATATTGTTTGCCTCCCTCTTTCTTAAAAAAAACATTGATTTCAAGTAAATTTTACAGCAAATTTTCCTTCAAACATATGTTAAATGCAGTACCTTTCGGTTTGGAAAAATATGTATATTGGTAAACTAGCTTTTGTTCGTGATAACAAGCAAGTAAAAGCGATTATCTTTTTACCTGTTCAAGCTACGTCTAAAACACAACTGCAACAGATGGTACGAAATGAGTTCGTTCTGGTAGCGAGCTTACGGTAAACTACCGAGGTGATCGCTTACCTTGATCGATTTTAATAAACTATATAAAAAATATCATAATTAATAATTCGTTTTCTAGAATCATTTCTATTATGTAAGTATTTCTTTTCTTATTGTTATTATTTTGTAATTTCAAATATTAATTAGTGGTCGTTCAGGAAACGCTGGTAGTTTGTAACTTTGCAATTAATAAATGAATATCAAAATAACGACTCAAAATTACTAAAATTTGGTAATCAATTTGCTTTTTCAATAAAAGATAAAAAAATTATTGAATTAAAATTAGCTGATTTCAATTTTTTGATTTAGAAAATAATTATACTACCTATTCAACATTATATATTATATTCAGTTTCTTTTATTATTTCTTAATTTATATTCATTATTAATGTAACAATTTCTCTCTTTGCAAAAGCTTTTATTTCCTACATGGTAACAAATGGCGATGTTATTATGGTCGGTTTGGCGGGAGACTGTCACAGCCAGGAAATAATACGTCAAAACTTCGAGAGATAAGCACGACCAGCCATCGATTAAATAATTAATGTTACACTCGTTCTGTGCTCTGCATTATAAATTAAATTTTTGTTGTTGATCGAACAGCGATTAAATTTGGAACAGCTTTCGAGATGTGAATTTTAATGACCATTACGAATTGTTAAATGATTGTGGACATTTGATAACTTTTACCCAGTGAAAAACTTGAAATCCGAAATCTCGAAACTCTGAATCCACTTTAGAGGGATCAATAAATCATTTTTTGTGATATTTTAACAGTATATCACACACAATCTGCTCCGTGTCAGAATTAAAAAAAAAAGTTCACATTATATATTATACTCATTATAGTTATCATGGAATATTTGACAATCTCGTTGGCTTATCGATAAAGTCCTTATCAAGTTACCACGATGGACGAGGTTCAACCCCAATCAGATCATGATGGACGATGATCTTTTTCTGATTGGCCTAGTACCTGAATGTTTATTTTTATATAGCTATATATTTATTATAAATTACAGTTCAATTCAATTCAAATTTCTTTATTTCTTCTCCACAATGTTATACAAAAAATAATAAGGTACAAAAGAACAAAACTCATCAAAGTTAGTATTATGTAATACAAATTTAATAACCTTAAAACCTTCTACTTTTTATGAGACATTTTATTTACAACCAATTGGATACAAAGGTTTACACATAATCTAAATTATCCTAACGTCTTACCTACTGAACCAATTCTCGTAAGTCCACTTCGTTATAAATCAGTATAATTCTGTCATGAAAATGTGGGCAAAATTATGATTGATATCCGTAAAACCGCATACCGCAAATTTTATCAAATCATTTAAGTTTCCAGAACGTGATTACTAGCATGATATCATGAAATGTTGCCCATATCATAACACAAATGAATATGGTTTTCACATCCAGCGTTTCTATGTCGATATCTCCACAATATTCAATTTCTGTCCAGCGACGTGCCTCCAAGAGGGGAATTATAATCCTTTTTTAGACTTTTAAAAGGCCAGACTTCAATTTGAGAGCCCGTAAATATGACGTACTGTGAATAGAAAATGAGAGACGGAACATTTGAAAGGATTTCTCCAGTTAAATTAAGCACTTTCGGTGTGTATAGGAGTGAATAAATTATGTATCCTGTTCACGAGACACGATTTCGAATTTGCTGAGAGGTTTCTGGTGTCGATTCTATGATTGATTTTATTTATTCAATTTAGAGTTATACTTGATATCATTATATATAACTACAATTTTATATAGCTAGTTTATAACACTATCTATTAAAACAAAAGCATCAAAATCCGTTGCGTAGTTTTAAATACCTACATAAGGACAGACAGCGGAAAGCACCTTTGTTGTATACTATGTAGTAATAATCAGAATTTACTGGATTTTCAATCTCCGACGAACCATACGCGGATTCACATTATAAAATTAACACGTATCTTTGTGTAGATCTTTAAAGTTAAATAATTTACTTAGTTTTTCCACTCAGATATATAGTTGTCAATCCTAGTAAGACAAGAATCCCATTGACCTGTTTATTCGGTATAGCACTTGAACGGCTATGCAAATGTGTGGTCAGTGGATCGTACGCCGGGCTCGGCTTGCAAATCGTGGATTTGTAATGCTCGGTGTTTGTACTGGTATGCACGATAACCTGACCGGAATCATTGCAAATTCAACATTATTACTTTCGCATGGGGGTCATTAAAACTAATCACGGGGCGACTGTAGGTTCCACTCATGGTGATAGAGCTTGCAGAAAAGATAAGATAAAATCCATACTTACTGTCCAAGTCAATACAAATCAAGCCCTCGCTTCTGAAAGAACGACTACTGGCCTTATAATCGCTCGCAGGGGTCTATTTTTCCATTAACTTATAAATTCAATAAATATATTGTCTAAAATATTTAATAAACTGCACTCCACATTTTGGTTACTTTAGTCTTTTCAAATTAGTTAAGTCATATAAGATATATGTATTTTATGTCAAAAATAAAAACTTATTTGGGGGACAACCACATAACAAGGCGTACAAATAGTAAAATATTTATACACTTAATTTGCACCAAGTGTCAGCTCATGTGGCAGGATGGACCTGGATTTATATTAGGAGTGCAGCCTCGCAAAATTATATTTATTAAAAAGTTTCTTCAGTTTACGCGAATATTAGACATTGAAATGAAACAAATTTAACGGATTTTATCGCGGTTTAATCACTAATCTTCCGTGAAGATGGAAGCTGAAAAGTATCCGAAACGTCCGAGCTCAATAAATAGGTACACATAAACAGTATAAATTCCTATGTGTGTAGTGATTAAACCGCGATAAAATCCGTTTTTGTTTCATTTCAATATAAAAAGTTCTTTGGAATAATGTCTGAAGAGAATTATTATTTTTAATACAAAACTTACAAGAAAAAGAGACTTAACCGTAAAGGAAATGAAGGCGGATGCTTGTTAGACAGAAACGTCGCTGGGTCTTGGTTTGTCATTCTTGCCCCAGTTATATAAGAAATGCATAATATTATTTGAATAATAGCAATAACAATATTGAAATTTGAATACTTACTACTTTTTGTCCAATAGCTATTAAGATTCCCCTTTATTTTAAAATAGTAAAATCTTTTAGTAAATAATTTCGTTTCTTCTAAAATAGGAAAAATATTTTAATACATATTTACGTTCCTTTTCTCTAAAGGTCGTTCCAACACTCCTGTGACCCCTGGGTGTTGCAGGTGTCTATAGGCGGCGGTGATTACTTAACATCACGTGACCCGCCTGCACGTTTGCCTCCCTTTTACATAAAAAAATGCCAGGGCGTCCAAAAGCCATTATTAGCTTAAAAAATTGACTTAAAAAAGTGTAAGTAAAAAGTGAATCGATAAAAAAACATCATTATTAATGTTTAAATTAAAATTTTCCTCTTTTTCGTAACAAAATTTTAGAATTTTGACAAATACTTCGCGGGAAAATGTAGAAATGAACAATA
Organism: Cactoblastis cactorum; assembly: GCA_020352625.1. Lineage (NCBI taxonomy): Eukaryota > Metazoa > Arthropoda > Insecta > Lepidoptera > Pyralidae > Cactoblastis > Cactoblastis cactorum. The sequence continues at coordinate 13,946 of JADGIL010017711.1, forward strand.
GCAAAAAAACGTTTATTCGATCGAATACTTTCTACGAACAGTTAAATGAAATACTTGGAGCTTTTTCAAGACTGCAGGTAGAAAATATGTCGCGATAAGATCGTTAAAAGTTTAAAAGGAAATATGAGTTTAACTGCTCCGCAAGAAATAACTATTACCGAAGTTACAGAGTCTGGATTCCGCCGTAGAGATTTGTAACGCATTTTGGACTTGGCTTTCAAAAAGGAGAAAGTTTTAACATCTGTAAGTTACTTTCGAGAAGATATTTTATTTATACACGATTTAATAAAATTCCGTCTTAAGATATCTCTTGAGTTGTCACTCACTTGCTATTTATCTTTTAAGTTATTAAGATTTATTAAAGATATTTTTAGATCAATGCGATTACCATAACTAAAATTTAAAATTTAAAANNTCCGAGGATATTTGCAGACATTCGGTTATTCTCCCCACTTTCACTCCCCACAACTTTTAAACGGCTCAACCGATTTTCATCAAACATGTCTAAGAACACTCGCACATAAGTCACCTTTAATAATAAAAAAAAACTAAATTGAAATCACTGCATGCGTTCGGGAGTTATGATGCCACAGACAGACAGACACACAGACAGACAGACACGTCAAACTTATAACACCCCCTCTTTTTGCATCGGGGGTTAAAAATAGCACACTTCGCTATGCCGATGTTAGATTTTGTCATGTCAAAAGTATTTAAAAAAATAATTATTTAAAGGTATTTCACGATTCAGTTAAAAACAGAAATAAGTTATGTTATGGCGAATATTTGAAGTTTTTTTTTACTTACGTCTTTAGCTGTAAGTTTTCGAAAAATTTAAAATAAATAAACAAGCATCTTTCTATACATGAATAAAATAATATAAATGAATACTTATATTTTATAACGTTGTATATCAGTAATTACCAGTCTAATTGGAAAACAAATACATCACAGTTGAATAAATAAGCAACATTTGTAGATATACCCAAACTGTATAGATTTACATACATTTCGTTAATTAAAACCGAATGGATCCAAATATCATCGATGCGGTAAAGTAAAGGGTCGATATAACAAAGCTTTGAGCCCTTTCCATTTGGGACAAAACGGCGCCCGCAGTGAAATTATCGGCATCCTTTCAGTGTAATCCAAAATATACGCTCGGGCCACTGACGAGCTATTTTAATAGATTGGCAAAGACATTAACACATTTCGTGTTAAAATATATACATACGTACATAATATCATACATAAGATTACGCTTTTTTCCCATAGGGGTAGGCAGAGACTACATTCTTCCACTTACTGCGGTCCTAATATACTTCCTTCGCTTCCTCCACATTCATCAATCTTTTCATACACGCTCGTCGGTCAAGGGTACTTCTGACCTGCCCTTTTCTAAGAATGTCTTTTATTTGGTCAAGATAAGTTCTTCTGGGCCTACCCTTTTCAACGTTTCCATCTACTTTATTTTATACATGCGTACATTATGATTTTTTATCAATTACACTTTAGACGATTAGCTAAATTAGTAGGCAAGCAGGTGGAATGGTGATATAGATATATTGGCCAGACTACAGATGCGGCGTAAGGCGTGGGCGGTATGAGCCACCACTATTTTTGTTTAAATTAATACATAAGGAAAACCTTTGGCAATTTTAAGTGCATCTTATTTATAAACCCTTCTACTCACACCATCAAAGGGCCTCGCGAAACGTACCTTGCCCGCATTTTTTTAGACCTTGCGTTGCCACTGAAAGGAGCATGTTGATAGCTTAGAAAAATCTTCGATTTAAATCCCTTTGTCTTTATTTTCATTTACAATCTGTGCGGGAAGAGAGGCAGCCAGCTCATTCTATGCTTTTTTTGCTCCAGACCACAATGAAGGCGAAAACGAGAACAATATTGGTAAACAATAATGCTGGAAATAATGTGACAATGTTTTGCAAATAATTCTAAACCGCCTGATAAAAATGAGTGGCATTTTTAATATAGCCTATTGAACCAGTATTGGTGAGTCGCTGTTGTCAATAATTCATCGGCGTTTTAGTTCGTTGATTGAGCATATTTCTCGAAATCAGCACAAGCATTACATACTTTATTTTTTCTTCATTGTCATGATGGTCATTTGATAATTGAATCATCATTATCAGCTAAATGTAGTTGATGTGTCTTTTAGTAACAACGCCACGATACCTAAGCCCCAAATATCTGTGATCGTCTTTTGCAGTAAAAAACGTAACGCACCGACGATTTTAATTCCTGCGGTCTATTATAGTTACCGTCGGTGGTATCCCTTCAGTGTAATCCTGAATTTACGGTCGTAAAATGTTGGTCGGCACTAAAAATAACGTTCGCACAATATTAACGATATACTGGTAAAGTTGGGCAGTGAAATCCGGCTTATTTAAGAAATCGATTGCGTAACATTATGCTGAAATTGATTAACATTAATTCATTCCAGAAGCACTTTTTATGATAAACAAGAGACAAACAGTTTAGATTGCTCCAACTGGAGATTAGGGGCAGACATAATATATCTCAAAATAATGATAGATTGTCAAAATAACTGGCATTAAAATGGATACAACAATCAATTTATCAACGTTACATTCGTCATTTACGTAATGTCTTAGGACATCGGTCTCAAAGCGATTGTGGACCAACCATAGAGTATAAAGGACAAACTGCCTGCTCGGTGGCCGGTCTTATTACTTAAGATTCGTCAAAATAAGAAGTATGAATTCTGGACGTTATAAATTGATTTTTTTTAATTACTTAATATGTTTGAAATATCTTTGATACAAAAATATAAATCGATAATAACTCTACGTTCTGAGATACGTAATTATCGCATATGTTTATTCAGTTCTTTAGAAAAATAACTGAGCGCAGTTTGACTTGCGCACTACGGGTTCCGTACCAATATCTTTATAAAACGGCAAATATCACTTTTTATGAATGCAAGCCCTACTTTAATATTTATTTTATTTTGTTTTTAGTGTCTTTTTTAAAGTTAACAGAAATAGTTACATCATGTAAAAATGCAACGGTGTAGTTATCACGGTTTACGACAGACAGACTGACAGGCAGTGGTGTCCTAGTAATAGAGTTCAAGTTTTATCTTTTGGGTACAGAATCCTAAAAAACGTCTGACAGTATAGACGAGCCCGCATCAAAAGAAAACCAGCCGCAAAACGATTCTAATTGTGCCTCAAATCGCCCATACAGAAATAAAACACAGGCCATAAACCAATATTTTTTATGGTAGCTTTTGTCACTTAAAATATAGGAAGACCTCGTGACCCATAAGTAATTTGGGCTACCCTTTGCGGCGGAGCGCGCCCTCCCACTGGCGCGAGCGGAGAGCGATCCCTCGGGAGAAAACGTCGGCAGCTGATATGAAAGCCGTCATAGCTCTGAAAATAATAATTATTATTACTTTAATAATCATTGCTCTCTAGCAATCGATCCGTACCGATCTCTCTAGATCGGTTGTATTGCAGATCAGCCGTCCTGCTTATTTTTTTTTTATGAAAGAGGGAGGCAAACGAGCAGGCTGGTCACGTGATGCTAAGTGATCACCACCGCCCATAGACACCTGCAACACCCGAGAGGTCACAGAGGCGTTGCCGGCCTTTAAGGGATTTATACGATCTTTTCTTGAAGGTTCCGATGTCGTATTGGTCCACAGTTCGTTCCACAGTGTGGTCGTACGTGGTATAAAGTTTCTTTTAAAATGTACGGTGGTCGACCGCCATTCGTCCATCGTTATTAGAACATGTTATATGAACATGGTATATAAAATGAATTGGGAGAGGTTAAAATTATTTTTGGACATCTTGGATAACGGGATACAGGGGGTTATAGAAGGGTCTAAACTACATTTATAATTATACAAAAAATTTCTTTTGTCAATCTTATCACTTACACCACGCCGCTCAGTACGCAAACGCTGCCATAAACAAAGGAAGATAATTGCTTGTCTGTCCGCGGGTTTATGGCTCTCTTTATAGTTGAGGAAATCTCCTTTTCGTTTCGAGCCGTATTGCCTATGTACTATTTATCTTATTTTTTGTCTTAAAGAACAAATAAATGCTTATAAACTCTTTTAAAAATTCTTTGTTTTGTCCAATTGCAAAAGGATCCCATAGTCCTTTCCAAGCACTATTCAGTGCAAAAGGCAATCTTCATTATAAACTACGAAAATTGTTACGTCCGAATCGTAAAATATTATCAATAACTAGTATATTTTAAAACATAATAAATAATCAAAATAAACATGTTTTTTTCAGATACTAATTCAGTTAGCCCCAAAAATACGAAACTTGTATACATATTAAGAAAAAAATATTAAATATTTTCTCGTTTTTAAAGAATCCCGGCGTTAGTATTGTGTTTTAACTTCTTATCCATATATTGCCAAAATTAAGGGTAATAGATTCATAATCTTCATTTGATAACTTTCATTTATTCTCCTCCTAACATCTATTCTCAAGACACCAAGTAAACCCAATAAATTCTTGACGCTATCGAATCGTGGCAATAAAGTGTTCATAATTCAGATTCGACTGTCGACTGCAATAGGATTTCGCGCCATTTGCATTCCCAAGATTTATGAGACACTGTTGGTAATACCACGCTTGGATTCAACCTGCATTCTGACAGAAACGTCCTTGTTCTAATGTTTTACGACCTCTTAAATAATTTTCTTACAAAGAAGAGACAAATTAAATTGGGCAGATCTCGTACACACTCGCAATTGGAGTGGCTCAAAAATAATTTACCTCCATTTTCCCCTGTATCTTTATCACCATCTTCCTACACTTATCCCATTATATGTGGGATGGATACAGCGAGTAAGCTTTTACTATATGCAACAATTTAAAAATTGCATGTTAGGGTTCCGTGCCCGAAGGCTAAAATGGGACCAAAATTTAAAACTTAAAAAAAAAAGAAAAGTACAAACGTTACAATCGCGCCTTTTTTCGCGAGGGTTGGCTACCTGTAAATACTGTATAAGTATATTTCTTATTGTCAGGATAGATAAAATGTCTAATACAAATAGGAAAATCATAACCGCGCCTGCGGCAAACAGTATTCTAAAAGAATATATTTATACAGAATTGGGAAAAATATAAGCAAGGGATAAATAGTTGCGCATTTTTACATATATACATGAACGGACACGGACTGAGTGAGCTACATAAATAAAAACACAGTAAGGTTGCGACTTGTGATATGGGGCACTATCGATACAATAATATATAACAAATACACATTATATATAAATATCCAAAATCAGAAAAAATCATTCTCCTTGATCACCTGACCGGGGATCAAATTAGGTACCACGTGAGTAGCGGTCCGGCAAGTTACCTATTACACCACGCTGGTTATCGTACTTAAAACATTAGAGATTTCTTTATTTGTTTTGTTAGCATAGCAACGGCTATTTTTTTTTGTATGTGGTTTAATTTTATTGAAGAAAATGATCCATTGAAATGAAACAAATTTCGGATACTCCGACGTTTCGGATACTTTTCAGCATCCATTTTCACGGAAGACGGATGCTGAAAA
>JADGIL010017712.1:0-11819 GCA_020352625.1 Cactoblastis cactorum
AATTATGGGCGATTAGTGCACCCCCACAAAATTGTAGTTACGTGACAATGTATAAACATTTTCACGTAACTACAATTTTGTCTCGTGGCAAAATCGGAAACAAGTATGACACTCTAATTTTCTCTGTGATCGATGTAAAACGATATCTCGAAGTTTTTTAAGAATTAAATTTAAATAGAAATAAATTAAAAAAATACTTATAAATGAAAGGTTATTCCATCTTATTGGTGATTAGCTGTGTTTTGATTTGTTTTTGCACGAGTTAATCGTACAAAACGGATTTTTTTAGTGAGCCCTCCCAGACGTCTTTTCGATGCTTTACCGAATCAAGTTCTGATTAACATTGATTAAGGAAATAATTTTTATGAACGTGTTAGATATAAGATTTTATACCTTTACAGAGGAGAACGCGCATGTAAGGCTTATTCATGAATATATAATATAATCTAAGGTTTGGCTGATTTGGTTTGGTTTCCCAAACCTTAGATTACAGAATGACACACATAGACAGACACACCCACGTCAAACTTGTACGTAAGTACCTTGCATATGTCGCAGTAGAGCTCAGGCGCAATAGGTTTGGCATCCTTCTTCTCTTCTTCCTTTGCGGCGCTATCTTCGCTTTTCAAGTGCTTCTTCTCGCGACGAATAAGCATTTCCCTATAATTTAATTTGTCGTTTTTATCGATATAATATCGACATTAATATTATAAAGATACATTTCTCGTAAGTTTGTATGAAGTAGATAATCAAACCAGTGGTTTCGATACTTCGATATTTAAAAAACAGCCAAGTGCGAGTAGGACTCGCGTAAGAGGAATTCCGTTTCATTTTCTAAGACAAACGACAAAAAAAATCACGTTGTATGGGAGCCCCTTTAAATATTTATTTTATTTTTAGTATTTGTTGTTGTTGCGGCAAGAGAAATACATCATCTGTGAAAATTTCAACTCTCTAGCTGTCATGGTTCATGTGACAAACAGCGGAGCCTTAGTAATAGGGTTCCCGTTTTACCCTTCGGGTACGGAACCCCAAAAACAGCTTTCACTATTGCTTGAAAGCTTCTTCATCTGATTTGCAAAAGTTATATATTCCGAATCTAGGCATGCATTTCAATCTTAGATCATCAATATATGAACTAAGATTTAAATTATTAAACTTCAAACCTAAACATTTGATAATTTTAGGGTTCCGTATCTATAAAGGTAAAAACGGAACCCTTATAGGATCACTTTGTTATCCGTCCGTCTGTCAAGACCCTTTTTCTCTGGAATGCGTGGAGGTATCAAGCTGTTAGTCTACGTTCCCTTGGAGCTGTGAAAAATAAAACCTCTAAGCCAACGCAATCAAAAGATACAACCTTTTATGCCGCAAATTTTCGAAATACGCAAAGGAATTAAAACCTACAGGTAACTTCCCGTGAACTGTTGAAATTACAACGTCAACAAAGCAACGTCTTTATAGCACAGATAAAGGAAAAATTGCGAAAACCGGAAATAGTTAATTCACAACATATAATAAAAATATTTTGAATAATTTAAAGTTACTACCCATTTTCTCATGAACGCGTAAAGGTATTAAATTCACATCAAATACTCAGATCTATAATAACTTGAAGTGTAATAAAATCAAACTTCTGTGTCAACGCAATCAAAAGAAACAGCAATTTAAACTCGTATTGTTTTTATGAAAGATGGAGGCAAACGAGCAGGCGGGTCGCGTGATGTTAAGTGATCACCGCCGCCCATAGACACATGCAACACCCGCGGGGTCACATAAGCGTTGCTAGCCTTTTTAAACTAGCAACTACTCGCAAGTCGACCTAGAATCTTTAAATTTGGTATGAAGCTTGAGGTTTGGTATGAAATTTGGTGTTATGGCATATATGTACTTATATAAAGGAAAAATTCCGAAAACCTTACATTTTTAGTGACATTACATATTTTATGCTCCTCCAGCTTTCCATGTTATAATGTTATGGATTTCATTTTGCTATAAAAATACCATAACCATGACTTATATATACCTACAGGTTTGTACGGAACCCTCAATGCGCGAGTCCGACCCGCACTTCGCCGGTTTTTTTCTGTGTGGGATAAAGTAAGCTCGCTAGGCTCCATAAACACTGACGAAACTAAGGATTCTGTATCATATTTAGAACTGTGTATCTTAGAAGAGTGAGAGGCCCAAAGTTATAGATACAGAAATAATAAATCTATAAAAGACAACAATTATAAAATCAATGAGCGATAATTCAAAAAAAAAAAACAAATAATTTAACTTACAATCGTCCTTCCATGCCGCGTTGAAGTAGAATAGGATTTTTTGGATACTTGCGTCCCTCGACAATACTGAAAAAAAACTGGATGATTAACTGTACATAAATGTATTTAAAAACTGTATTTATTTTAACATAACTTATATATCAAAATGCCAAATTCTCAAATACAATTTTTTTAATTTTGTTATATTTGAACTAAAATCATAGAATAAGAAGTGAATTGTATTAACACTTCCATGACTACAATATTTTAATATGTCCAAGTCAGTAGTCAAAACTTTGTTCATACAATCTTTGCAAAGGCAAACTAATTAGGGGGTCGGGTTTTATCAGCCCTGATATTTCACGTCCAAAGGGACGATAAGAGGTCATACTTTTTAGGGTAGATGACAACTAAGCAAAATAGGATACTTTTATATTATGTCAAAAACAAAATCTACCACGGGATTTGTATGACATACAAAATTGTGACGTCGTCATCGAAGGTTTGTTCCCGATGAGACACAACACGATACTGCTACTCAATGGGAAAAAACTGTCATTAAGTAACAGCAGTGTTACTAATTGCATTTTTTTAGATTTGTAATTCGAAGTACCGAAAAAAGGACGCATTCCAAATTTTTCATAATCAGTTTTATAGTAGGGAAATAAAAGTTCTTTCGATGGTAACTCGCACACAAGAGTTTGAAATTCACCAAAAATACACCTTTCTTGGCAACATTCCTCAACCCATATTCTTCGTTTGACTTTTTTATGCCTTATTTTATTAATTGTTATTCCTTTTCTTTTTCGCCAAAAGCGCAGTATAATCATATCCTAGTCATATTATCATCGTTGAGAAAACTCCATAATACGCGATCCGTAAAGAAAATGCCCGAGACGCGCGAGGATTATTCCTCTCTGTCTGAGTTCTTTGGAATACTATTTAAACCAAGTAATCATCGCTCTGCTTACGCGCGGTGCTGTCTTCCAGAGTAGTGCGACTCGGCGTGGCTTTTAGACGTGATGTGCACGTCACACAGCTCACAGTAGAGATCACGGGACTTGACGGGCTGATGCTGAAAGGGTATCAAACAGTTCTAGTTGAGCCTCCCCTGATGCCATTATATGCTATTGACATACAATTTAAATCTATCAAGGTGATAATATCACGTGATCACGTCTTACTATATCCCAAAACATTTATGAAATAAAATATTACTCAATTTAGAACAAGCATCATCATAGCAATCATCATATCATATCATATGTAGCAACAATCATTATTAATCATTTATCGATACTTATAACATTTTAGAACAAGCGAAATATAAAAATAACTGAGAGTTCTGTTTTACTTATTTCACATTTGAACGCCCATTCTTCTTGAACAGCCTCTGCGTTATCATCTGTACCAAATTGAATAACTTTTTCAACCAGTTGAACACTTTGGAAAATTTATTTAACTCACTTCTCAAAATATTCAACTGATTAAACAAAAAGTTGAACAAAGTGGAACAGACGCCGCGTACTTATAACGCAGAGTCAGACAACTTGTTCAATGTAAGTTTCTATTTTGACGACTGAGTTCACACAACACTCACTTGGTTTTTGTTGTCAACAGTCGTCAAGAATACTTTAACATGTCGACAGCAGCACAAGTGAACATGTTTACATTTCCACGTTTTCATGTGCCATACATACATAGTTACATTGAATTCATAAGGGACAGTCTTCTTTATAATAGCTGTCATGTGAACTAATGTTGTCGCCAAAACACCTAATGAAAACTTACATTATCAAATTGTCCATTTACCTCTTTACGTTGGTATGCCCCCATTTCAAAATAGTTAGAGAGCCACTTTTTCTGATTCTTCAGGTGATTTTTTGAAACATAATGCATGCGCGCTGTAAACGAAATGAAATTAAAAATATTATTATTATAACAATAATGGTAAGTCATTATAGCTTTTACCCACAAGTACACCTCTCAAAAATCGAAAAATATATTAAAAAAAGTAGGGAAATTTTTCAGTATGATTATAATAATATATTTAATTGTAAATGACATTAGTATGAAGTTGATTAAAAACATACACATTCCGTTTTTTTTTTGTTCTGTATCGTAATATAAAAAAATGAAAAAACATAAATACTATGTTGAGTTAGTATCCCATGACACAAGTCTTGAACATACTTTGGGGTTAACTTAATCTATGTGATAAGCTAAAAATAATACATTAGATATGGATCAGTAGCTTTTAGCTGCTGTTAGTTTGAACAGCTAGCTTCAGGGATTTAAAGTGCAGTTGAATAACACTAGGAATTCTGGAATCCCAGCTATATACAAACCTGAAACTTTACCACCCATACTTATTTTTCTTGAATATATCCAATAAACAGACATAGCTCAGTTATAGCCTTATTATATGTGGTATATAAATTGTGTTGGAAAACCTTAGCAAGAAGCTTATTCCACATGAAATTCACTGCATGTGACAACTTTTAACTTCTATCATTGAAAGTTACGCGAGCTGACATAAGTAAAATAATACGGATTACTCGCGTCAATTTTTCTTTAACTTCTAGCTGTGATGAATTCCCTACTGCTGGCAAAAGATTTTCAAAATTAGGGTTCAGTTGTAACGTGAAACTTACCAAATGAAAATGAATCCAGGTTCATACAACATAAACCACAGAAAGTAGGATCAAACATCTGCAATAAATCCTTGGGCAAGTTTTTTATGTTTTCTCTTGGCACTCCACATCCTGGAAAAAATTAAAATGTACGGACGGAATAAAATGTACTGTACGGAATATACAGACTCAAGTAGATATTCCATGGATTTGACTTACAAGGCCGTTCGATAATAGACGATAACAGATTCTGCATCTGTATATTGCGTCACGTCACTAGTAAACTGATGCAATGATAGAGCGAGATCGATTTATACTAATCACGTAATGAGAGTAAAGGATACTTTAATAACTCAAATTAAAAATTTAAGAAACCCCCGACACAAGAACTTAAGTAATTTCCCTTTAAAAAGTAAAAAATACGGTTTCATTTGAGACCCCATCCGAGTATATTTGCAGACAATCGGTTATTCTCCCCACTTTCACTCCCCACAACTTTTAAACGGCTCAACCGATTTTCATCAAACATGTCTAAAAACACTCTCACATAAGTCACCTTTAATAATAAAAAACTAAATTGAAATCACTGCATGCGTTCGGGAGTTATGATGCCACAGACAGACAGACACGTCAAACTTATAACACCCCTTTTTTTGCGTCGGGGGTTAAAGAGACGTCAACGCATACCCCGCATTATATTTCAGGTATACAGCACACAATATGGAATTTTTACAGTGAATTCTATTTTTGCACCAAACGTTAACTGCGGAATAAGGATATTTGTTTTTGTCGTATGGAGCGAATACTTGTAGTGTTGTGGAGCCTGCTTGCTTTGTTAGCCTGCAGCATGAATGGCCGGGTCGTCCGGCGAAGTACCACACTCCCACAGAAGACTGACGCCTGAATGGCGGCTATCAGCCGCCATGCTCCGTCCGGTGAGTGGGAGAGCCGGAGGCTCAACTTCTCCACCCTCCCCTAATGGGGAGGGCGGAGGTTTTTTATAGGCCGGCAACGCTTCTGTAACCCCGCGGGTGTTGCAGTTGTCTATGGGCGGCGGTGATCAATCAACATCTCGTGACCCGCCTGCTCGTTTGCCGCCCTCTGACATAAAAAAAAAGATTAATGTATCAGAGTTGGAATAAATACATATATAATGGTATCAGAGATGGTATAAATATATATTAAGTAAAACTAAATCTAAACAATCTCGTACATATTGTTTGTGCTCCATTCCATTTTAAAAACAATACATATATTTTACTTATATACCTATCTATTAGAATAAGCAATATGTAACTATAAGATACTGACACCTGCAGTCAAACTGCATAAGCAGCTTTGCAGGGCATTATTTTAGAAACAGTATTCATATCATCTTAATAAATAAAAATTAATAAATAACGTGACGGTGCGCGGTGCCCCAGTTTTTGTAATAGGCTTCGACCAACAATGACGAACTAGACTCACAGAGCCTTATATTACAATAGACATAGAGTATACCATAGACAAACCTCTTCATTCTGCCCAGCCCGTCGTCTGTATAACCCTGTGTATGTCCTTTGTATGCCTGCATTTTGTATGTTATTAGTATTTATTTGTATGTATGAAATAGGGTATATAATTAACTAACCTCTCCGTCCAGCGCGGCCAGCCATCTGAATATACTCAGCGGGCGCAAGCGTTCGTCTTTCCTTGCCGTCGTATTTCGTGATTTCATCAAACACCACTGTCCGCGCCGGCATGTTGACGCCCATTGCGAACGTCTCCGTTGCGAACAGGATCTTAACCTTATAAAATTTTTATTTATTTATTTAACTAAAATTAAACATAAGAGGCTTTACCAACGCGATAGAAAAATCAACTAAACTTTGTAAAACATAGGATGTGCCCTGTGACAGCAGTATTAACACAAACATTTAAATATTTACAAATTTAGGTAGGTATCGAGAACAACATAAAATTTCGTGGAATGAAAACAATAAGTGACTAGCGGCCATGCTTAAAGTGTAGATTATAGTTCTAGGTACTTACAAATCCAGTCTGGAACAACATTTCTACTATCTCTTTGAGTAGAGGCAAAATACCACTGTGGTGTACACCAATACCATTTTCCAGAACCCTCTGCATTCTTATTACCTGGAATCAATCACCATCCGTTCTAATTTCATACTTTCCATATATATGCTAAATTTTATTTGTCTGTCTAAAATACTTTGACTTATTTGAGATATGATTATTGCTATTTGACTATTTGATTTGACTATTTTTTTAAAAGAACATTAACCCTTATAAAGTCTTTAGTTAGTATATAAGTAGTGTAAATGTACATTCAGTTAGTATATAAGTAGTCTACATTAGGAAATGATAATTTGTATGAACAGACATGTTTTATTTTACATTAGCTTGTAAACAAAACAGACCAATTCCAAGCAAATAAAGCGTGGTAGCATAATTTGGAGCTTCATATTATATATTTATTTATTAACTGAAAAATATTTGTCAAAATTAAATTATAGAAATACCGTTGCCTGTTCGTAATATCAGCAGTATTTATGTCTTACTTGTGGTAATTTTCTATCTGGTTCTTTGAGTCTCTGTAAGCACCTTTGGAAGAAGGACTTGATGTGGCCTTTTTCTTTAGCCGTGGTCAAGTCGACAGACATCAAGTTTTCCGCGTTTTGGTCACACCTACACACACAATTACACTCGTTTTATTTATGCCCAGCAGTGGGCTGATGTAGGCTGACCATTATGATCTTTACTAAAAACTTTTGTTTGTTAGAACGCAACTATGAAATCTGGAGTCACTGTTGTAAATACCAAATAATACGTATACATTTCAATAATAAAACATTGAAAATCACTAATACATTGAAAGTAATTTTTTATACAACTAAGCTGGCAAACGTAAAGGTATGCGGACTAACTAATGATAAGCGGTCACCGTAGTCTATACACCTGCAACACCAGAGCGTTGCCGACCCTGAATGAATCTTTTAACCCCCTTCTTGAAGAACTCCATGTCGTAGTATTTAATTTCTGAATAACAATACATTATGAAATTATAGAAAATAGTTGAAAGATTAAAACTAAATAAGATCAGATTTGTTATCAGTTACATACTACATAGTATTACATTTTTTTTTATTTACGATGTCCACAGATAATATTGGTTCTATCTTCTGAGAAATGGCTACGTAAAGCCGGATTATAGGTTTTGTTGAGAAAAAGAAGCGAGACTCAGAAATAGTGACAAATGTATAGCCCATACTCTCTTTATCTTCGATTAAAGGCACATATCTTTTACAATTTAACGTTTGTTAAATTGTCTACCATTGTATAATATTTTCCTTAATTAGTTCCTTTAATTTTGGATCGGCACAGTACATCCAAAAATCTATTTTCTGTTATGACCGTAGTGACTCCCAACATATCACTACGTAATATAAAACAGTCATTTTCTGCTGTCTGTCCCTATGTATGCTTAGATTTTTAAAACTGATGCGGTTTTATTTAATAGATAGGGTAATTAAATGGGAAGGTTTTTAAATCCGTGCGAAGNNGAATAACGTACCTGTTTCGGGATAAAGTAAAAGCTACAACGGGCAGTTTGTCTTTCTGCTTAAGATGGTCAATAAATGCCACCCACATCGTCTGGTCGGCTTTGGGATTCATATACTGTTTATTACCTGTGAAGAAGATTTATTATAAATATAAATAACTAGCGATCAGGCCGCAGTTATACCTGCGCTTCTGCCGATACCGTCCCAATTACGCGATAAAAAATGACTCCAAAAGGTCTAAATCTATATACGAGTAACATTTTATTAATATCGGCCTAGTAGTTTCAGAGCCTATGCAAACAAAGATATATTTCCTTTTTAAAACATTAGTGTAGAATTAATGACAAAAAGTAAATATTTAAAAACAATTCTGTCCGTCTTTTATTCAAAATTGTTGAAACCTACACAATATTCAAGACATGTTTATTAATGTGTTAAAAAGCAAATTGCCACTAAATGACAATATTTCATAACAACATCAATTGCTTTTATGCGACTTATATAAAAGTTATCGTAAAATAAACACACTCGGTAAGAAAGATTACCTTTAGGACCAAAGTTCTTCTTGTGTTCGTTTTCCCGCGCTTTTTTCGCGGCCACGGCTTCGTTATAACCTCTTAGTAGGAAGTTCCCGTCTTGGTCTATCACTAAGAATCTTTCATGTTTCGATTTACCTCCCGATCCTGTGATATATGAATAATTCTCATTTTCATTTGATTTCATTTATTCACAAACAACATTACATTGTATTCGAATACTTCTAAATTATTCCAAATATTATTAAATGTAAAAGTCAACTATTCAACTATAGAAACAGGAATTTGTGACTATTTCTGACTCTCAATTCCACAAATAAGCCCACCATTTTGCTAAGCGTGTCTTTCGAGTCTTGCGAATCTTGGCTCTTTCTACTCCGTAAGGGATAAAAAAATTATACTGTACTGATCTGTATCAACAAATATGCTAGAAAAAAGAACATACCAGTATACAAGTAATGACACAATGGCACTGGTCTCTTCGGCGTGGAGACAACATAAACCTTTCGCTTCTTAGTGCGGCCGACCCAGTCTGCAAATTGTAGTGTATTCGGCACTGTCGCACTTAACATCACTATGCTGACATGCGCTGGCAGTAAAATCAGTACCTCTTCCCATACATAACCTCGCTGTGGACATGGATAGTTTATTTTTATAAGCGGCCAGCTGTGGTTTTACTTGTACTCTTTTATGATATAGATCGGTAAACGAGCAAGCGGGTCACTTGATAGTAAGTAATCACCACCGTCCATGGATAATTCAAAACTAAAGGTATGACGAGTGTTATTAACGTTTTTAGAAAATATAGACTTGTTTTTTGAAGGCTAATCCCAATATCCTGAAAATTACGGAATGAAAGTACCACATAGTCTTCCTCAATCGATAGGAGCATTCAACACTTAAAGAATGTTTTAATTGGTCCAGTAGTTTTCGGGATTAGAACTTTCAACTAAACAAACTTTTCTTTTTTAAATATTTTTAATTTAAATCAATGTCACACTTGTACCAACCCAAGCTGCTTTTAAGGAAGGAAAACATTGCAAGGAAATCACTACACTAGGTGACTTTGATATCATCTTTACTAGTGTGTAATACGGCTATCTTCGACAAAATTGCGTTGTCATAAGTCATCTCAGATATCTTCAGTGATTTTGCAGCTATTATAAGCTTCCTTGATAAGTAATGTTATGTTTGACTCACCATGTGGAGACTTCAACATGGGAGTACTTTTAAAATTAGGTTAAAAGATTCATACAGGGTCGGCAACGCGCGTCAACCCAGGCATCAATTGCAGGCGTCCATAGGTTGCGGTGACCACTTTTTATTAGGTGTCCAACATGCCCGTCTCTCAGCTTTATTGTATTATTTATAAAAAATCTTACCTCAGCGTTATTAATATAGTGGACCTCATCGAATATAACGAACTCCAAGTCCCTCGTGACGTCACTGCCGCAGTAGAGCATGGAACGGAGAATTTCTGTAGTCATCACCAGGCAGGAAGCCGTCGCGTTGATCTGAAGATCCCCAGTTAGCAGGCCCACCTCACCAAACTGCTTGTTAAAGTCGTTGTACTTTTGGTTCGATAACGCTTTGATTGGAGATGTGTAGATTGCCCTGGAAATTTTTTTAGGTCATGATAGGCCGAAAATGTCTGTTATCTGTGTCTTAAATCTGTGGTTGACACTTATAATATGAGGCACTGGCAAATACAGATACATAAGAAAAATATAAAAACTTGTATTTAGCATAATCAAGTTACATTTTTGCTAATTTATATTTTACAAATTATGGAATATAAATATCCATTAAGAATATAAATAAAACATTTAAATAAATTTTTCTGAGGAGTTATTAAAAGTATTGCTATATTGAATGACCACAAATTATGTGACAGTATTACATATAATACTATGAAAAGAATCTATATTTACCGAGTACAATTTCTTCGTGACATAGCAATAGCATATTCAGCCACCACGGTTTTTCCGGCGGACGTGTGAGCAGCTACAAACACATGGTGACCCTCTTCCAGTTTCAATATGGCCTGAAAACAAAAATATGAAACTCAATTTGAAGTATGAAAGAAGAACAGCAGATTCGTTTTGAAATATATTAAAATTATACTATTACATCTTTTTCTCTCACAGGGTAGAAAGAGCTTAAGAGCTTTATTAATAAAACTCATACATTAATAAGATGTATGTATATATACAACAGTAACAGTTTTTTTTTTTATTATTGGACTTTAATGTGACTTTTACCTGTTTTTGGAAATTGTCCAACTCGAATGGGTAACTATGGGCCATATCCTTTATTTTCTCCTTGAAATCAGGCACAGGTTGAGACACGTCAATCATTTCTGCCCACTCTGTTGAAGTTACACCTGTCCGAACTGAACTACTTGTAATGTTTAGCACGGGAATATCTGGCAACTCTACGGGAGGTTGTATTATTGTATTTTCAAGGAAATTGTCATCCTGTGTACTTGTGGTTTCTATTTCGACCTTCTTTGGTTTAAATTTTTCTTTCGGTTGTTCATCATCATCCTTCCAAAGACCTGTACAATGTGAAATTAAAGATAATACTAGAATAAATTACTTTAGATGGCAATGGGAACAAAAAGTTTTGCAATGATGGAATTCTCAGAGATTGAATTAGGTATTATTTCTTCTAAGATTGCAACCTACAAAAAAGTATATGTAAGTAATATAATTTACCTGCCAAATGGGAAACATTATTATCCACAACTTCTTCAAGGTTGACATTAATCTGAATGTCAATATTATCAGTCTTCTCCGTCTTCTCGGCTTTATCATTGGTTTC